>JBAMJV010007310.1:0-190083 GCA_037951105.1 Echinarachnius parma | reverse complement strand
ATGATTCAAATCATCATGTGCAATACACTTTTGGTGTATCTTTTTGCAAGTGGTGTTTGTGTGTGTGAACAGTGTAAATTGTATCAGTTTTCATATCCAACATGCAAAATGCATGCTTACAGTATCTTCAGCACTCGGTCAATGGATGGGTGCGGAATAGTTACATGTAGGTCAAAGTTTGGTCCAGTTGCTCATGTGCATTTTGATTTAAAAATCGTATAATCCAGCAGGTTGTGAGGTGTTTTTTTTGCCTGTGTGAACATGCAAGAAACATACTTTTTTTAATGACCCAGCACAATTAAATGAATTAAATAACCTTACTTACTGGGATAGTTAGAATCAAACTCTAAAATTAACCAGCCTTTCGGTGGTCTAGTGGTTTCACAGCATTCCATTTGCACACTCAGTTGCATTGTGCTTTTTCGACTGTTAGAGACCAGAGAATAAAATGATGCTATTAAATTAACCCCTTGGAATTAAATGAATATAAAATATGCAAAAAAATAATCATGATTTGAAGCAACATGCAATTGTTACTTTTTAGCATGTGTGAATGCCCCTATTGTATCATTGATGTTTTCTAGGTCACATTTTGTTTTTGTTTTATTTTCTTTCTGTTATATGCATTTACTACTTATTCAACAATTCTAGCTTAAATTTTGCACAGAGGTATATACTCCTTTAATTATCTTTAGGGAGGGGATCCAAAGTTGCTAAAATGGTAGATGAAGAATGAAAGTTGTTTGTGCATTTTGGTGTTCCTTCAAAAGATGATCAAATGATCAAATCATACCGAACCTAGCTGTAATCCCATCAAGGACGAGAGCTATTTTAAGGCACAATTGATCATTGTTTTCCTCTACAAATTGGCAACTCCTAAATTTCATCGACGGATCAATGGCATAAAAATAGGTGGAAAATATTAAGTAATAACCATTTAAGACAAATATAGTGACTTTGCCGCAAAGATGCCAATTTGAACACAAATATATCTGTTTCACAAATACATGTATCACAATGTGTTGCCAATTTGAGGATTTTTTCTAAATTATAGTTATTTACACAATAATAAAAATCATTAAAACATAACTAAAGCAGGTAGAGTAACAAAATAGGGCTCTAAAAATAAAGGAATTTATGCTCTTTCTTCCTGTACACCTCACATAACTAGTCTTATTCTTACCTAGCTGCATGGGACCCAAGAATGGCTTGTAGGAAATGTGAAATGAATTTCAAATATTTTCTCCTCCACATCAACAAGTATTACAATTTGGACATTTTGTAACATGTAGGTATCTATATACCCTAAATCTCCGTGTATAAGGCGCACTTTTTTCCGTCGGAAACAAATAGAAAAAGTTCGGGGTGCGCCTTATACACAGGTACAGCATAAAAAAAAATATATAAGATAGGTAAAAAATAGGTAAAAAATTCAAGTTTATTAAGCAAATTACTAATGAATATTCATACATTCATGAGCAGCAGTACTCATTATATATGCAATTATCTAATAATTAACAATTTGTTATAAATTTTTCTCATAATTGAAGATCTTTGTAAGTAAGTGTCCCAAAACAAAATTTATTTTTTTTAGAAAGTAGGGGGTGCGCCTTATACACAAGTGCGCCGTACACACGGAGATTTACGGTAAATGACAATGCAAGTTGTCATATCGCAGAATGGCCCCATAGGGTCCCTATGTGAGTGGGGTTAATATGCTGAAGTGGTCAGTGGCTGGTGAAATGTGTTAAGCTTTGTCTTATATGTGTGTCTGTCTTTTTTTATGATTCACCCAAACATTATGGTAAATCATAATGTTAGGTACAGGGGATCAAAAGTTATTGATTAATAGGTACATCACATTATAGATTTTGGCATGATTTCAACTGATTTCATATCTTCTGAGGGTGCCAGAGAGAACATGCGCCAGATGTGAATTGATTGACCTCAGGTGAGCGTCGTGCCCCCCTGGGGCTCTTGTTTCCTCTGGCATTTTTTTCACTGGCATTTTTACCACTGGCATTTTTTCCTCTGGCATTTTTTCCACTGGCATTATTACATGTAGCCGCATTAGCACTGGGATTCTGGGGATACTCTACCAGGACCATTTATAATACTTTGTAGATGTGCCCGGACTCCCGGAGGACTTTACTGAAATTGAAAGAAGAAGAATTCCACCTAAAAAAAAAATGTAATGTTTGCTGTGAAATAAGATGAATGAAAGGAAATTGGAATCAAGAGCGAAAATCTGAGCAAAATTGGTAGAGCAGCAAAAAAGTTATGACAGTGACAGTTTGAACTCTGTCTCTTGTAAATTGTGTGCATCATTTGTAATTACTATCGTAACGTTTATGATATGACATTCATATGCATTAAAAAAAAGATGAAATCATATTTTCGTAGTTAAGTGCATAAATATCAATTCAAGGCCATACACTTATGCTTGAAAATGTGTATTTCAAAATGATCGTTCATGTCAACATGAAGATCAAATAGGCACAACTCTCTCGTCTGATTCTGATTACATTTTTGCAGATTTTTCCTCTCATTCTTCTCTGCTAGTCTTCATATATTCATTTTGTTAATGCCTCCAGATTATCCTTTGTTGAGAGGGGGGGGGGGGGGGGTGACAATACTTTATGTTGCCCCCCCCCCCTGGCCCCCTCTTGAGTCTTGACCCATCTTTCTATATGTTGCCCCCCCCCCCCCCCCTGGGGCCCCCTTTCCAATATTTCTTTTGGAGGTGTGGAGCACTTCCTGTCATTATTTATAATCAAATGTTATTAATTTATCTTTTCCCACAGCTTGCAGTAAAGCATGGATTTGGAGGGCCCCATAGCATGGAGAAGGAGAGGTGGATGGTGGATGCTGTATTCAACTGGTTCAACGAAAATTGTACGTGTACTTTTCTTAACCCATTAAGATATACCAATGCTAGAAATTAACCTTTTTGCCTTGTGGCCTAGTCGGGCATGTAAAAACAAGATTGTTCAACTTTGAGTGGCCCAAAACAAAGAAAATCATAACAAATTCTGTTAAATTTGGTTGCCCAAACGGGCGAGTAGAATTTAGGATCAATGAAATTTGGTGGCCCAGAGTTAATTTTTAGTGGCCCCGGGCCAGTGGGCCTATGCTAATTTCGAGCATTGGATACACATTGACTACACATTGGCAAAAGGTTAATGTACGCGTTGATGTTTGTTCTCAATGTATGCTGTTTAGTTTAGTCACAGATATCACGCTATCTTACTAACAAACATGGTAATGATAAAAATGTTTACCCAGAGCCTGTTTTAGTATGTGTTATGCTCAATGGAATCCTCTTACTCCAGATTCTTATTAATAGGGTTAAAAATCTCACCACAGAATGCACCAGAATGCACCAGATTGCACGATTCTGAACCCCAAAATTGAAAGATCTCCCTACCATGGGAGGGGGGACACCCCCCTCCCACACCCTCCCCCTGCTTGGTCGCTTCGCTCCCTCGCAGTAGTTCTCGAAAGTTTGTCAGTGTTTTTTATGAACAGTACTTTTCATGTCTGATTTCTTTCACTGGCAATCGCACAATTTGGGTTGGAAACGTCGCAAAGATCCCCAAAAATGCCCAAAAGAGTGCCCCAAAATCATACAAGTCATTTCTCATATCTAGAGTTAACCGTAAAATAAACCTCAGGGTGCTCTTTTATTTATAAGACAGAGTAAGCAAAAATGACAAGGTTATTTTCCTGGTCTTCCAGGCCTTCCAGTTCTAGAACTTGTAGGTGCAAGTTTAATAGGTTTAATAAGTTAAATACGTTCAATGTTTAATAAGTTATTTGAATGAAATTACATTGTTTGTTTTTTCATTTTATGTTTGCCTAATATTGTAATATTATTACAAAAAAAAAAAAAATCAATTTTCTTTCCCGTTCAGCGGGTATTGAATCATATGAGCTGGAGGACTTCTTGGCAGATATCCTGGATCATGAGTTTGACACCATAGCAGATGACGGCAGTTTAAATTCAGTGAGTGCCTGAACCCATCAAGGACAAGAATTATTTAAAGGCGTAATCAATCATTATTTCCCTCATCTATTTTGCTACCTCTTTGATAATAACATCAAAATAGATCGGTGGAAGATAATTAGTTATTGAAATTTAAGAACAACATCAATCTGTTTGTCATGAAGTTGCCATTTTGAATGATGAAATGTGATTTATGTGACAATGCATTGCCAATTTAAGGATTTTCCTAAATTATTGCAATCTACACACTAATAAAGATTGAAAATAAGGAAAGAAGCTACAGTAACAATATATGGCTGAAATGATAGAGGAACATGGTAGGACTTCAGACAGTGCAAAAAGTTCTCCGTCTGGAATAAGGATCAAATCTGTATTATCAATTTTGCTGATGTCTATTGATGTGTAAACTGGGTTTCTAGTTCGGTGTTAATAGCCTTTCACCATTGTATGTTTGTTACTATATGACAGCAGTTGTTAGTATGCTCCACCGGTAGCTGAGGTGCTGCATTTAAGATAATTAAGCGGTAGTTTAAAATGTACCCACCCCGTACCAGGGATACTAGTAGTAATAGATAACATGATATATAATAGTGGAAGCCCCTCCCCATGCCTTGTATCCGAGATCCAGATGATTATGAATGTGTAATATAAACATTGTGTTTGGTGTTATAGCCTGGTTAGGACTATGTATGAAATTAATTTACATAATAATCAATTCATGAATTGGCACCCTGGCTGGGGACCAATACAAATTCAGTTTTTGTCACCAACATGATCTCATAAATGCAAATCTAACTTTCCGAAAGAGGCAACTACGTATAAAAAGAGTTTTTAATATTTATCGTTTTGGGCCACTAGGTCGAGGTTTCATTTATTTATTTGTTTAAATTCAGATTTCATCAAACATCTGCACCAACTACCAGCTTTGCAAGTCGGGTCGACATCAGGCAGTGCTAGAGAAGATGGAGCAAACCCCCTCCGCACGGCTGGGAGACTGTGTGGCAGATGATGCCGAAGGAATGGAAGAGGTGATTTATATTTAACCCATCAAGGACGATGACCCACCGTCATATTTGTGTTTTGGTAGTCCTACATTTGAGCAAGAAAATATCAAGATATATGAAGTGTATAAGGAGAAAGAGCATAAATTTCTTGATTTTTAGAGCCTTATTTTGTTACTCTACCTGTTTTTATTATTTTTGTAATGATTTTTTATTAAAGCAAGGATCGCTATAATTTAGGAAAATCCTTAAATTGGCAACACATTGTCATATTTTCAAAACAGATTTGGGCATTCAAATTGGCAAATTGGCGGTAATGTTAAGTTTCATATTTGTCTTAAATTTTAATAACCAAATATGTCATCAAACTGTAGAAAAAAATTGGGAGTTGCCAATTTGTTGAGAGAAATAATGATCAATTTTGTATTGAAAATAGCTCTCGTCTATAACAAGCTTTGTGACAACAGTGGAACTTAGCATATGGGTATAATATGAGGTGGGGTGGGAGTTTTAATAACTGCTATATTTTGGCAAAAGAAACCTCAACATAAAAGCAAAAACAACTCATTTGTGGTGTAACCATTTCTTTTTGCAGGAAAGCCATTTAACATTTTAACACAGTTATTTCACTTTTTTGGCAAAATCAGATCATTTTGGGGCAGCGATGTGACAAAGACCTTTTTTCCTGTTAACATATTTCTAACTAAACTGATTAACTGAACCACGTTCCATCCTTCTAGGTCCTGATAAATATACCTTTGTAGAGAGCAGCAATAGCAGATCAATTGTTTTGATGAAGGACAAACACAGTGGACATTCACTGGTTTTGGAACTCTGGATTCCACTAATTGGAGAGCGTGCTCTACCAATTTGCCACAATACACCACATATGATCTCAAATGTATGTACTGTGATCAAACATTTCTGAATCGGTTATTGCCTACATATGGCCTACCTGATGGACCTTGTATTAACGCTGGGGATAAAAATACAATCTAGTGGGGAACACGTTAAAATGATTCTTCTTTATTACTGTTTTGTTATTCTCCTGTTAAATCTATATCCCGAAACTAGGATGACATGGACACGTCACCTGTCCAGGATGCCAACATGCAGGCCATGCTGGGAGGGATGAGGCTAGGGCAGTCACATGATCAATCACATGACCAGGCATCCACATCAACACCATCATCATTAGCATCAGCAGCAGCAGCAGCAGCAGCAGCACACACCAGTATATCAGGCGCCACATCAGAATCAAGTAAGCAACACAAATTTGATTTGGGCTAATTGATAAATAATGATAGGGCTTGTAAATACAGGAAAACCTTGCACCACCACCATCATCATCGTCATCATCATCATCATCATCAACATCACCATCACCATCACCATCACCATCAACATCATCATCATCATCATCATCATCATCAACATCAACATCAACATCAACATCAACCTCAACATCAACATCAACATCAACATCAACATCATCATCATCAGCAGCACACACCAGTATATCACATGCTTCATCAGAATCAAGTAAGCACAGTTTTCTTTGATTTTGGCAAATTAATCAATGGGGAATATGGCTTAAAATTACACATTACACAGTAACATAGCAGCAGCAGCACACAGTAATCAGATTCAATTTCTTTGATTTTAGTAAATTGATGAATAATGAAAGGGCTCGAAAATAACATTGGCCCGTTGCCCCAAGGACACCAACATGAGCTTGGGGCCACTTTAACTTTTAATTTCAAATGAACCAAAATGAACAGACCTGTTGTGTTCATTTTTCTTTTCTGTTTGTAATGAGTATTTAGGTAAATGTTTTATTGTCATTGTATATTATGCTTCATGGTTGAATAAGTGATAATAGAATGAATAATTATAGCAGCATGAACAACAAATAATTTGAATATTGATAATAATCAATGATTAGTTTTCCCTTTCCACATCTTTCCTTACAAACATCCTCTGGCCAGGTAAAGAAATACAATTTTTTTCTTTGGGAGACTACTTTTCCAGATTGCTACCATTAAATAAGCACTCATTTGAAGAAAAACAAATATTACTCGTATCAAATATTGGGGGCTTGTTATGATTTTCAGAGACTCTTCTTGGCATTTCTGAGGCTAAATAACCCTTGGCTTACCGTATTTGCAGGTGTATAAACTGCACTCCCAACTTTGGGTTGACATTGAAGGGGAAAAAACTGTTACTAGATGATAAAACTGCTGGGAACCCTTGCAACATAATCAAACAATACACACATCCCATGCTTTCCCCTAAAAATTTTGTAACAACACAAGTCACATACTTGTTTGTGATCGGAGCATATTTCATAACTGAAAAGCCAAATAAGCTTTTTACTCCACATAAACCAAATGGCCATACGTGATATTTTCATGAAACCTGTTTCTTTATCTCTGTGTATTATTAACTGCTCCCCCCTTTTTGCAAGTTCTTCTGTGGGGAAAAATTTGCAGTTAATACACCAGCAAATACGGTATTAGCCCGCATATATTTTGTCACTGATCCTCCCTAACTGTTTTTTAAAATCTTTGTTCTCTTCCCTTTTCTCCTTTCCTCTCCCCTTGTACGCTCCTTCATCCTCTATCCCCATCCTATCTGAAACCATGCAGGCACCCCAAGCAATGCCGAGGACGACGACGATGGCTGGACGATGGTGCGGAAATCGAAAAAGAAATGACACCTGCCGGACACACATAGTGTCTTTAATCATTTTTATCAGTTATATTTGATTATATTATTGTATATTTATAATATTATTACGGTATGTTTGATACGTTAGTTAGTGCCGGACAGAACTTGTTTCAACTTCCCGCTTCCGTAGATCTGTAAGCAATTTTTTTTTGCTCATTGGGGATGTGAATTCTTATTTTTTTAATGGTCAATTGGCAGAAAAATAAGTTAAAAGATAATTGTTATCACTCCCAAACAAGATGAACGAAGTACATATTATCCTTGTGATTCATAGAATGTTTACTGAATTTGAATATGCCTGCAAAAGGACACCATCTTTAACACAGTCAACCTTGTATAATCCAAATCCCTTAGAAATGTGGGAAAAGTTTTTTAGGCTAATTTTTTTGTAAAAAAGGGGGAAGATAACGAGAGGAAAAGGGGGAAAATGGACCTTGGACTTATAGCCAATATTCAACCTATGCGATTTTGACTTACCGTATACCGGGGTGACTTTGGCCGCCGGGGTGACTTTTGCCACTTTTTTAGATGAATGTACTTTCATCAAGCCTCACATTGTACAACAAGATTAGTAGAGTAATGTATATTTATAATCAGAAATTAGTTCTATAGAGTGAGACTTGATGAAAATTCATCCTTCTCAAAAAGTGGCCAAAGTCATTACGGTATGTAAAAATGTTAACTTTACTTCCATATTACTAGGTATTACATTTATGTTAATGATTTAATGACTGTAAGAAAGAGGAAACGACAAGATTGTTGCATTGCAAGAAAATTTAATTTTTCTTATAAATAGCATGTGATAAGTTTTCATAATTGAAAAGTCAAAAGTACCGCACATTCCCATGCATATAATGAACTTTGGACAGAATCACATATTCAGTTCCACATATTCTTTATAATAGAATAGTTACTCAAAATCACTTAATATCTGGGTAGGTACTACACAGACGTGTACAAAATATCTCCTCTTTTAAATAATGCATTATATAATGGAACATATAGAACAGATCCACATTTGTTGCTTGTAAGTATTGGTTTCCATGGTGGTGAAGCACCATGAGTTAGCAAGGGACTGGATAGTCCTATTTAAGGACCACAATCCCTTTTTTTAGGATTACCCAAGAAAGAATTACACTCCTCACGACAGACAGTCAACCTGTTTGAGCCCCTCCTACCACCCACCCTCTCCTTACAATAACTATACCGGCACTGTAGCTCTTATTAAAACTACAAGCATTTGAAAGTATTTCTAGGACTACCACAGTTCTTTTTAGGACTATCCTAGAACAAATACCGACAGTCCTTATCAGGACTCTCCAATCCTCCTCTCACATGGTGCAACTGCAAACCAAACGTATTAAGAATTATACAGTCTTTTACAGGACTATCCCCACAATCCCATTCTTACATGGTGCTATCGCAACCCGAATGTAGTTTGACATTTGTAATGGAATTAACGAGTACAAAGATACAGTGAAACCTCGTTATAACGAGGATGTTGGGTCCATTGAATTTACCTTGTTAGATCAGATATATGGTTGTATCAGGGCTTAAAAACTACAAAATACATAGAACCTGGACCTTTGAAATTACCTCGCTATATCAGGTACCTCGTTATATAACAGAGCTTGATATAAAGAAGTTCCACTGTATCGTTAATTATCAGCCTACTAAATAAATATCTCCTCTTCATGCAGGTATAATGTAACAATCATATTTAACCACATTCTCTGTTGCTGTTATGAGAAATTACATTTGAATTTCCAGCTATGATGACGATAGTAATAATTTAATTGCGTCACAAATGTGTAATCTCTATGTAATGTACCATTTGAGAGAATAACATTAATACATAGCATGTATGGTACTACTGGTACATATTATATTGATATTAAAGTCTACAAAGGAATTTAATAATTGTGTGATTAGTGCATACTTTTATATATCTTCCTTGTAAACAGTGTTATGGCTACCCTTAGCCAATATTGTTACGTATGGCTTGCCATAGTTCATGACGTGATTCCATCACTTAGAGAAAACCGCTTCTCAGGGCCTGACAAGCGGTATGATATTTCAGGTCTCAAGCCTGCATCGAGTAGATTCTTATCACTGTTGACACTTTCTTATCCCTAGCCCCTCTCTCTGTGATAGCACTGGGCCTCGGGGGCAGTTAACACAGCTGGAATTGTTGACAGTAGTTGATAAAACTGTCAGAAACTGATAAGAATGTGACCGAGTTGATTACCACGATGGTGGAAATCAAACTAACGATAGAATCACCTAATGTGATTCGGAGTACTGTCTGTGAGTTGTAGGGTTTGGTGATTATTGGCATGAACCAGTAAAGAGTACTCAAAATCAAAATCCACAAACAGAAGCCATGTGTAACAATATTGTCTATGGGTAGTCACAACGGGCAAAAATATGATTGGCAAATACATGAATAAGTTAAAACTAACACTTTTTCCCTTAAGATAGTAAATAACAAATATTGTATTATATCCCAGGGATATATATTCCTTTGAAAATAAGTCCATTTGGTGATGATGAGAATACAAACTATGCACAAATGAACTTTGTAATATTCAACACCACAAATCTCCTGGAAACATACCCATATAATCGCTTCTTTGCTGTATTTCACATCTGAGTATAAACAAACTTTTGAAGACGTGGAAATTGATCACATCGCAAACATCTAGGAGGATTATGCATATATACTAGAGTATAAGACACGATGGATTTGCCTTGTTGCAATAGGAATTTACTTGATATGTTAAAAACATAATGGAAAAGCTGATCTAAAAACATACAGCTTGAAAATCATTGCTAGTGATACTAAGAACAAAATGCCTTTAAAAACATTAAACCAGGGCCAATAACAAAGATTTATTTACTATCATAAGATATATGGTTAATCATAAATCTTTAGGTTACGGGGCTTTGGACATGTATCGTGATATTTCTGAGGATAGTATGAAGGCACTTTGTTGAAATGTTTTATATCAGAAGAATCTTCCAGCCTCAAGTGGTGCTCTTCACACAAATTGCCCCAGGTTCGGAAACTGACTGTGTGTCTCAGTTGACGACGATAAAGGCCAGTTCCAAACAGAAATCATGCCAGTTTTTAGGCAAAAGTCTCAAATCGGGCCCTGGTCACCTTGAAATTCAGGCCCAGTCTTAAAACTGTTATGACTTTTATGACACAAATCAGGTATCGTGACCTTGTCCCTCAATTTTTAGCACTTGTATAAACTTCTTCCTCTGATATGCCTGGGGGTCTTCACAAAGATCCGAAGTTAAACTTAAAGGGGTAGTTTAGTTTTGGTAAGGCTGAACTTTAGTAGCCAAAACCTGCACAGTAACATTATAAACTAATAGTTATAACTCTACCATGCTCGAAAGGTATACAAAATTACAAACGACCAAGTAAAATGCCTGTTATCATTCAAAAAGAGCCATTAAAACACAAGAGGGCGCTTTTTTAAAAGGCATTGATTTCAACCATTTTCAACCAAAATTATGCATGTGATGTTTTGTTGATATAATGATTAAATAGCGAGATCATCAACAACCATTTAAAAAACGCTTTTGAAAAATTTTGAAAAAGTGCAAGCATTTTTTTATTTTTTTCAAAAAATCATCTAATTATTTGAGCCCCAAATAATTATAAGATCAGATATATTTATTGATATTTCAGCCGTTTCTGGGTCGATTTTGACCAAATAAAGTTTATTCTGCCATTAAAATTGCATGTCTCTCAAATTCGACACTCAGTTTTTCATTACCTCACAAAAAAATTGCGATGTGCAGCGCCCTCTCTACCAAAACTAAACTACCCCTTTAACTCTAAGTTGGACTTAAAAAGTATGGAAAGCCATTTGTAGCCTTGGAATAAAATATATTCAAAAGCAAAAATGCAAGTATTTTAGACTTTTTATAAATTTTACATCAAAAACATGAAATCCCCTCGATGATAGAAATATTAATGTTTTGAATCAAATCCCTCCCTACTAATCCCTTCTTTCTTATGACGTGTTCCAAGAACTTATATTGTTTGTATTCTTGTCGCTAGTTTCATTTTGGTTCCTGCTCTCCTTAGTTCTTTACCATTCTCCATGTGACTGACCCAAGAAATCTTCAGCATTCTGTACTAAAACAACATCTCGGTTGCCTTGCCCAACCATTAAAGTACATGTACATTTATTGCACTATGTCTTTTTAGTGCCTGACTTTTTACAAATGTAATGTCACATCACAAATAACAATGACAACAGAAATATTTAAAAGAACTCCATGGCATATATCAAATATAGAGCTATGTGTAATCTTTTTTTGAGGTGTTAATCAAATGGAAGTTTCTGTATTGCAGTCAAATTCATAAATGCAGAAAATATAAAACACTTTTAACTGGCGACCACTACAACTTCCCTGACATTAGCAACAACTGAGCATGCAAGTCTTTGCAAGTTGCTTTGACTATAAGAGCGAGAATTCTCACTAGTAGTTGCATAAATGGCCGTATACTAGGGCTATCCGGAAGAAAAGGTCCATGAATTTGAATGCATTACAAAACTGGGTCTACCGTATTTGTCGGTGTATTAACCGCACCTTTTTTCTCCAAAAAAAAGCTCCAAAATGGGGGGAGCGGTCAATACACGGAGATAGGAAAATTGTACACGCAAATTGCCTAGCCAGCGCCGGGCCTTAATTACGATGCGGTTAATACACGGAGATAAGATTCACAAGTGACCAAAGTCCACCTCAGCAAGGCATTCATACTCATACGATGCACGGAAAATACAAGCATATTCCCCCCAAAACAAGTCATGCAGTGTCTTTTGTTTCTCTTTTACCTCTTCCTAAATATTGCTCGTTGTTGCTGCGAAAGCGGCTTGGAAGATTCACGATCTTAGTACGAATCCTAACAGTAACATGCACCCGCGCGACTGGCCGAGCAGCTAGCTAGCTCAGGCGGGAATTCTCTTTCCCGACGCGACCCCAAGCCGCCGCCCCGGCCGCGCCGGTGCGCGCTGGCGGTGTGCATGCTAGCGCTGCGGGTAGCACAGGCGCGCCCTCGTTCAGATCAGGTGAAAGGCCACGCCGCTGAATGCACACACGTGTGCAATTTCCACATATGTTAAATAAGAAATTGGTACGTTGTACACTGTAGCACTCGATATGTCATCAAAATTATGCTAAACTATTGAGTGCTAATACTCGAATAATAATCCACCCTTCAAAACATGTGAGCTGACATGACAACATCGTGATCGTATATATCAGTACAATGCACTCGCAAGTAACGATCGTAATTTCTTATCCCCTGAAACAGTTTTCAAGAGTAGATTCAACATAATTTGAACTAGAAAGAAGAACATTAAGGTACAGTTTTTTTTAAATCTCCGTTCTGATTGTTTTATTGGTGAAATCTTTGTTTTGTTGTCTAACGTTTTATGTAGTCCCATGTGTAGTGATCGGTGTGGCAAATTCAACAGAAGTTATAGATTCTTCTGCTGTGAAGAAGGCCTGATAATTTTCTTTATTTACTTCGGAGGCTTCAGTAAATAAAACAAAATTCATAGGCAAAACTTCTCTGATAGATAAGCTATTTTTGGTACCTTTCCTAAGAAAATGCTGACCATCTAAAGACTAAAAATCAAGAATTATACTATCAAATTTTTTTTTTTTTCATGGAAAAATGGCCAAAGTTGGGGGTGCGGTTAATACATCGGAGCGGGTAATACACCGACAAATACGGTATTTCATATTTATACAAACACAGTAATAGTTCACCTAGATTCTATTCTCATTTAGAAACCAGTTTCAACGTGAATAGTAGAGAATTCGGTGTAGTTGCATCGGCAACGGCTAACTCGTATCCGCTTGATAGCCCAAGTTCTGTGAAGTTAGAAAACATATATACAAATGTTATTATACCTAATAAAAAAATGTTTACTATTCATAATTCATAACATTTCTTTAACCAAAGAAAGAAATGCAAAACAAATCTTGTCGGTATCGTTAGCGAGATAGGGGCTTAGAGATTAACAATATATAATTTTTGTCTCATGTCTCACGCGCATCGGAGATCCAAGTAAAACAGCAATTTACAATCCCTATCAGGATCGGCATTCAACTCTCTTCAGATTAAAAAATACAGCACTGTTTTTGCTGACATAAAACTAGGGGCAGAAAGATAATGTCTCATTAATCTTTTAACAAAACATTCATAAGGAGGAGAAAGACTTAAAGGGACTTAGTAACATTGAAGTGTTCAGATGTTTAATTATCGACTGGACCGTCAAAACCGTGTACAAAGTGAATGCAATGAGTTAGTGAATATCACTTTGCCTTTTTTGCTCATTACTCGGCCATATAACGTCCATTTAACTTGAAATTTTCACACAACACCCAGTGGACATATCAGATAACAACAATATACACAGTATCAACCACTCATCACTTTTTTTGCACATGTCAACTAAGTTACTAGATCCCTTTAATTAAACTACCAAAAGTTATCTTTTAACAAAACATTCCTAAGGAGGAGAAAGACTTATCCTCAATACCTGTTAGTGTCTTTGGTAGATTGTCTTTGGTTTTCTTGCGGATGGATTCAACGCTTTGCATGTAGAGGGTCTTGTTCTTCCCATTCATCGTCGTCGTGATGCTGGGTGCTTTCATTTGTCTGGAAAGGAAACAAAAAAAAACAAAAAATTTAAAAACGAGAGTAAATTTTCGATCCTAGCAGAATCTTTTTCAGAGGCTAAGTGATAATGAAACATACAAAAAACATGTATATATACACACATATAAGTGCACATGTAAACAACTAAGAATGGGGGTGGAGACATGTAACAATCAAGAGCTGTGAGTGGCCAATCAGACTTAAAAACATAAAACAATTGTACGTGTTAACAATTAGTTGTAAGAACATTTTCCTTAATTAGGAGAAATAAAATGCTTTCCAGAGCATTCACTGAACAAAATACTAGTTCTCACAAATTGCATTTAGACAACAAATAGAGCAGTGGCATATCATGTTCGGACTGATTGGGGTGCACACCCTGTGTATTTCTTTGTTAAAAAAAAAAAAATGCTCCCCAAATGTTTTGTATTTTTTTCTTAAAGGCAATTCAGACCGGTATATCAGATGCGCGAATCCATATTGCGCACTTTTACGCACGGGACATAATCCCCCTTTGCTCAGCATTGCACTGCGAGTGCAAGCGACTACATGTATCGTACAGTGTATCGCTCGGTACTGTGAATGTATACTGTACTGCTGCATGCAAATTATGAAGGCCCGAAACACTGCTCTAGATCGATCCAACACACATCGTGAGTTTCCCTCGGGAGATTACGGCGGAGTGCGAGTTGGATTTTGCTGACTACCCATTTTAACCCACGCATATTTGCCTTTAAAATGATTAGGGGGCACATTCAATTCAATTCTATTAAATGAAGGATTCTCAAATTTCCCGACTCACAATTTTGGGTTCACAATGCCAACATAAACTCGACATAACAGGTTTCCATCCTATATAATTCTTAAGATTCTTGTTAAATAAAGTCAGCCATTGTTTATGCCTGCCCGAGAGATAATCTTGAGTAGGAGACAGTGGGTTAAGACTTACAGTGTTCTGCTTTCCGTTAGATGATCCACCAGTGATTGCAATGTGGCATCCTCTTTCAGCTCTAGGACCTGGGGACTCCTGCTACATGCTAGACAGTCCTCCTAATATAAACACAAATAGAGGATATCCAGTAAAGAGTACAACCCATTAAAAAACTTTTCAATTTCAGCACAGCATGTATTCCCAAAAGACTCCAACACAGATTTTATTTTATATGAATTGATTAATTTTTCATTGCTTTTTTCAACATGTAACATAAACAACAGGGGTGTGAGAGCAAGATTGAAAAAAAATCTGAAAAAAATCTGAAATGAAAAGTGTGCGCAAAGCGCACACTACGAGCGCGAAGTCCCTTAGGCCGGGGTTCAGGGCCCACCTAGGGCCCTGGAAGCTCTGGGGTTCTAGATGCTCTCTGGTGCAATCTAGGCTTATTTTGGAAACCATTTCTTTCAATTTAAAATGGTTGGTTTTTGGATATTTTTAATTTTTTTTTTTACAGAATTGTTTCATACCTTGAAACTTGACATCTAGGACAACCAGTTTGCTTTTCAATATAATCTGCTGCCTGGAACCTGGTATTTGCTAGTGACAGGTCGAAATAACACCAGACAACTATCACAATTTGTAGTGAAATCCAAGTTCTTTTCAGTTATGAAGAGCTGAAAAAGTTTTTGTGAAATCAAATCTTTAAATTCAA
Source organism: Echinarachnius parma (assembly GCA_037951105.1). Lineage (NCBI taxonomy): Eukaryota > Metazoa > Echinodermata > Echinoidea > Clypeasteroida > Echinarachniidae > Echinarachnius > Echinarachnius parma. The sequence continues at coordinate 174,006 of JBAMJV010007310.1, read as the reverse complement.
TTGCCCATACATTCCATGGTAGAGGGTATCCAGATGGTGACTTAGCTTAGTGCTGTAACCGACCTTGATGATCGGATCAAAAAATCAGATCGGCAAATTCTTGATTCATGATGGGATCGGAATCGGATTGGAAATCGAATCGGAAAAAACAAAAAAAAAAAAATAAATAAATAAATAAATAAATAAATAAATAAATAAATAAATAAATTAGAAAAAAAAAATAAAAAATTTAAAGCCGAAAATGAAGATTGCTGATTGAGGCAAAAAGTCGGAATTCCGATTTAAATCGGAGGTCTCACACCCCTGAAACAATGACATACCAGTTAATTAAATGGACATTGCTTGTTGACATGATAAAGTAATTATACATAGAATTGTACATATAGTATATACATACAAGGTGGGGGTTGGGGGGGGGGGGGGGGTGGGTGGCTAGGAGGGCTGCAGACCCCCCCCCCCCCCCCCCCCATTTTGTTAATGGCCATATTCGGAGGCAAAAAACACCACAAATTTTGGCAAAATTGTATAATTTTTGGGGGGCAGCTAAATGGCGAGGGCTTGCTTGTCGGGTGAAAAACAAAAACGGGAAGGATTGTATTGAGGCAAAAGAACTTGGTCCCCCCAGCGAAAATGTGCCTGTACACCCATGCAGTTACATAAATACAAGGTAACTACACAAAATATTGTTTGCTTCTAAATCTAACACCGCAAAGGATTTGCGATGACAAACATGTTATTTTACCTTTCTTTCAGCCTCATATGTGTATGTGTACAAGCCGTCTGTGTCGTTAAACACCATGTAGTTCTTCAATGGAAAGGAACAACTGCAGAAAGAAGGAAATAACAAATGAAATGAGTAGTACTGAGCTAGTAAAAGGAAGCATTTTTTTAACAACAAAATCTGGCCTGGAGCCACTAAATATGTTTCCTTTGGTTATAAAAAAATAATGGGGACCATTTTAAGAATGAAAACAAAATTTCCATACCAGTTCCGATGATAATGCTATCTCAAACAAAATGTTTTATATTGTCTTTGTTTGAAATTATCATATATCATCTGACTTAGTAAAATATGCGTCGTTGATTGGCTAAACACGGTCACATGACTGGGGTGTCAAATCGTTCTGACACCATGGCCAGAGAGTTATGACACCCACCCGCGATTCAAATGTATGGTACGGCTATACGTAGCACAGTACCGTATCGTACCGCTATATACCGTACCGTATGATACCGTAAAACTCCGTGTATAAGGCGCACTTTTTTCCATCGGAAAAAAATTCAAAGTCGGGGGTGCGCCTTATACACAGGTACAGCAAAAAAAAAAAAAAAAAATTACGTTTTTTTTTTTTTTTTTTTTTTTTTTTTTTTTTTTTTTTTTTTTTTTTTTTTTTTTTTTTTTTTTTTTTTTTTGGTCACCCTGTAGTCATGTTCAATGTGTATTACACTGGTCTATAAGGCATGACATGAGCTTGATGTGAGGGGAACATTTATCAACATATACCTTTTTCCTACATACAAATGATAGTGGTTAGTAAAACAAAATACAAGTTTTGTAAGCAGTTACACTGCAACTAATTGATTATTCAATGTTCATGAGTAGCAGCATTCATTTAATATTCAATTTTCTAACCAGCGGTCATACATTTTTCTCATTAAAAAACAGTTATTAATGAATTTAGCATTTTGCATATTTAATGAGCATTGCTATCTAATGAAAACATGAATATTCATGAGCAGAAGTTTTGTAAAAAAAAAAAAAAAAAAAAAAAAAAAAAAAAAAAAAAAAAAAAAAAAAAAAAAAAAAAAATTTTTTTTAGAAAGTTGGGGGTGCGCCTTATACACGGGTGCGCCTTATACACGGAGTTTTACGGTAATCAGATCTTCTCGCAGCCTCGCAGGCACCAAAATCAAACGAAAATCAGCGATTTCCAGTACAATTTGATCAGATAATTACCTGATTAACACAATCGAAGGAAACATTCAACACATATTTCCGATATAGAAATGCAGTGATCGGAACGTGTTGAGATCTATGTGCGGAGAGAGGCAAATTCCGTACGAAAATCAATTGTGCATAGGCTATGTACGGTGTGTTGTGTTGAATTGCGTGATGTGTGTGTGTGTGTGAATGAAAGTCCAACGTCCACGAAACAGATTTTTTAGATGATAGTCACAGATCATAGTCAGATGATATAACAGTTGTTAACTTTGTTGTCGGGAAAATCATGGAATGTTCCAATCCTCAGGATTTTAAATGCTATTTCATGAAGAAAACTAGATGGATCTTCGACTGCGCGCAGTCGAAAATGATGCCTCCGCCATTACGCAATTTATTTATATCAAGCCCAAATCAACATGTACACAGAATTAATTCTGTCAACTCAATTTTGATGGTACTCTGTCTTTTAGATCTTGACGTATCACAATTATGAGCTATAAGTGACCTTGACCTTTGCCCTCATGACCCCAAAATCTAATGACTACAATTGTTCCCTATTATACATTCAGGTATCAAGTTGGATTGAAATCTGATATTCAGTTCTTGAGATTTCAATCGCAAGCTACTTTTACATATAATGAGTCCTGTGACCTTTGACCTCATGACCCCCAAAATCTAATCAGTTCATTGGCTCTCCAAGGAACATACATGTACCAAGTTTGGTCAGAATCTGTCAATCCCTTCTTGAGATAACGCAATCACGAGCTATTTTTGCATATATAATGAGCTCTGTGACCTTTGACCTCATGACCCCAAAATCTAATCAGATCATTGGCCCCCCAAGATACATACATGTACCAAGTTTGGTCAGAATCAGTCAATCCGTTCTTGAGATAACGCGATCACAAGCTATTTTTGCATATATAATGAGCTCTGTGACCTTTGACCTTTGACCTCATGACCCCAAAATCTAATCAGATCATCGGCCCCCAAAGATACATACATGTACAAAGTTTTGGCAGGATCAGTCAATCCGTTCTTGAGATAACGCGATCACAAGCTATTTTTGCATATATAATAAGCTCTGTGACCTTTGACCTTTGACCTCATGACCCAAAATCTAATCAGATCATCGGCCCCCCCCCCAAGATACATACATGTACCAAGTTTGGTCAGAATCTGTCAATCCCTTCTTGAGATAACGCGATCACGAGCTATTTTTGCATATATAATGAGCTCTGTGACCTTTGACCTTTGACCTCATGACCCCAAAATCTAATCAGATCATCGGCCCCCTAAGATACATACATGTACCAAGTTTGGTCAGAATCTGTCAATCCCTTCTTGAGATAACGCGATCACAAGCTTTTTTTGCATATATAATGAGCTCTGTGACCTTTGACCTTTGACCTCATGACCCCAAAATCTAATCAGATCATTGGCCCCCCAAGATACATACATGACCCAAGTTTGGTCAGAATCAGTCAATCGGTTCTTGAGATAACGCGATCACGAGCTATTTTTGCATATATAATGAGCTCTGTGACCTTTGACCTTTGACCTCATGACCCCAAAATCTAATCAGATCATTGTCCCCCCAAGATACATACATGACCCAAGTTTGGTGAAAATCTGTCAATCGGTTCTTGAGATAACGCGATCACGAGAACGGGACGTACGTACGTACGTACGGACGGACGGACAACCCGAAAACATAATGCCTCCGGCTACTTCGTTGCGGAGGCATAAATAAGTCCCTCGACTACGTCTCGGGACTTATTTACCCTTCCCTCAATAGCATTTAAAATCCCTCGGATGGAACATTCCGTGATGATCCCTCCACCACCAGTTAACAACTGTATAATGTTGGTTGGTCTTGCCTATCAATAGAAAATTTGAACATTATTTGGCACAAACACACAAGGACAAACATGTCGGGTAGGGCATTGAATCCGCGACTTATGCATGGAAGATGGAGGCCCAAACCAATAAACCACGAAGCTCACATAACAGAGTTATACCTTGTTGCAATTTTGAAGGCCTCCGTCACACACTGAGCTGCAATCACGGCATTGGTGGAAGCCACCGCTGGTATAATTCTCTTCACAACACCTACAAAAACACACAGTGGAGAAAGAATGTAATGGAGATAAGTGTTAATATGGGTAATGAACTAGCAAACAAATGATATGATATTAAGATGGGTTACTTATTCAATTCAATCAAATGCAGTTTATTTTTTTATTTCCAACAAATTACACATTTTTCACTCCACTTGGGAGTACCCCTGCCATTCACCCATTACTTGAGGAACAAAGTTCAAATATTTCCTGGAACCCATTCGTACAAATGGGTTGAGATGCAGCAAATATGGATTAAATGTGATGGCAACCTCTAGAAGAGTCCAACATGCCGAGTTGGGAATATACCGTAAAACTCTGTGTATAAGGCGCACTTTTTTCCGTCGGAAAAAATTTCAAAGTCGGGGGTGCGCCTTATACACAGGTAATATTCAATTTTCTAACCAGCGGTCATACATTTTTCTCATTAAAAAACAGTTATTATTGAATTTAGCATTTTGCATATTTAATGAGCATTGCTATCTAATGAAAACATGAATATTCATGAGCAGAAGTTTTGAAAAAAAAAAAAAATATATATATATATATATTTTTTTTTTATTTAATTTTTTTTTTTAGAAAGTTGGGGGTGCGCCTTATACACGGGTGCGCCTTATACACGGAGTTTTACGGTATGTGACCGGCTATAGCAAAACCCTGCACTTGTCGGTAATCCATGTTTTGAAGAAATGGGCACTTTCAGTTCACATAATGTGTGTAAAAGACTTATGATTGTTAAATTGAAACAATCATATCTTCGCCAATTATTGACCAATTAGTTACAACAAAGGATCAAATAAAAGCTTGTGATGAGGCCTTTGTAATGGTATGAAAATCTACATTTTGATTTTTACCGACAAGTGCCGGGTTTTGCTATAGCCGGTCACATATATCGAAGGTGCACCATATCGAAAAATCAACTTCTCACTCTCACCTGACGATTTATCTTACCTTGAGTGAGTCTGTAGTTGACCCCTGTGATGTTGTACTGGTCAGCCCTGTCCTGAGCCTTCTCAAATATCCACTGGATGTGGGACGGGTCGTCACCGTCAATGGCAACCTCAGCTAGAAAAAAAATAGTCAATTGATAATCAAATTTAACCCATTGCTGACGGGAACCAGGTGGGCTTTGTACAAAGTCTATGGGGATTTCATAATCTCGAAGGGAACGGGTTAACAAAATCGATGATTGTATTCTGGGCAGTTTTCTTTGGTTTGTATTTATTCTGTACATGTATATAAAAGCTGCATCACTCAGTTGATTCCTTGCACTTAAACCTTACTAAAGTGTATTCTTATCCTTCATGTTTATACAGCTTCTGACTAGCAAGAGCATTTAAAAGGGTTTCTGGAAAGAGCTTTCATTCATCCCCCATGAATAAAAGAACTTTTTGATGCTCTACGTCATGGTAAGAAAGGAAGTCTGTTATTTTTTACTCACCTCCAAATGGTTCTTCCTGTGGCCATAGCAGAACTCGGACATACTCGATACAGTGTTCGGGTAGGCGGGGGGTGTGGGCGATGGTGCACATTGGAAAGTTCACCTGCAATGTTCATGTAATGATAATTGTTATTTGTATACATGTGACCGGCTATAGCATAACCCTGCACTTGTCGGTAAAAATCAAAATGTAGATTGTCATACCATTAGAAGGACCTCATCACAAGCTTTCATTTGATGCTTTGTTCGAACAAATTGGTCAATAATTGGCAAAGATATGATTGTTTCAATTTTACAATCATAAGTTTTTAACACACATTATGTGAACTAAAAATGCCAATTTCTTCAAAACATGAATTACCGACAGGTGCAGGGTTTTGCTATAGCCGGTCACATATATATATATGTATAGATTTTTGTATAGAGCACATAATAACTTATAATTCATAAGTAACATTAGTATTAAAGTTGAAAAGATATCATCAATTATATTGCCACTATAAATCAGTTGAAGACAAATACAAAAACATGACTAGAACAAAAAGGGCATATTGATTTGTATGCCATACATTTATCCTGGGGATAAATTTGTCACATGTAAAGAATTTGTCTAAAAGTAGAAACTGATGCATATCTACATATTTATTAACATTTCTTATTACATTGCATTACAAAGGCTGAAACTAAAATCATCTAGGGAGGTTCTTTATAAGGTAAAGGCCCAAACTCTGGAAAGACTGCCTTACTTGAGTGGGGGGGGGGGGGGGGGGGGATAAATAGGGAACAACTAACTAAAGGCACGAAAGTTTGATTTTCTTTTATCAATAACATTTGAGTAACTAGTGACAATGAATTCCAACTTACTTGAGGGAGGTAGAGGTCCAGTGTGCACTCTATGCAGGGGTCATTCCTGGCATGATGGTGTTCGTGCTTCTAATCATGAGTTTGATCCAAGTATGCTTCATTAGGTTTTGCAACACATAGGGAGAATTTAACTAAAGGCACAAAAGTTTGATCATCTTTAATAGTCAATCAAATTTGAATAACTAGTGACAATGAAGTCCGACTTACTTGAGGGGGGTAGAGGTCCAGCGTGCACTCGATGCAGGGGGTCATTCCTGGCATGATGACCCGGGCGTTACCCTTGAAGCCCTCCGTGCCCCCATCTATCATGGGCTTCACCGTGTCTGAGTCCATGTTACCGTCATCATCATAGCTGACCATATTTAACTGGCAAGAATACAAATGGAGAAATACGAAAGTAGAAAGAAAAAAATACTTTGGTTATAAAACACAGAAATTAAGCAGTAAAGCAGAAGCGCAATCCCACGCCAAAGTGGAGATAAAGTGGAAACATCAAATGAGGATTATTTCTGATCTTGTTTTTTTTTTCTGGATTACTTTTTCATAAATCATGATCACATATCTTTCAGTTAACATGATTTTTAAAAATATTGGGCGTCTGATAGGAGAAACAGAAACCATACATGAAACTATACACATGGGACTACACAGTGCCTATTTCTAGATTTTCTTCATTTTTTGCAATCCTTTCTAGTATTTTTCTGTTTTAAGGTACCAAATTGGATGATTGAATATCACAATATGTGTTCAGATGAAAATTTCAGTCTTTTGAGTTCCCTAAAGTATATTTTTAATGAATCAAAAACTCTGTCCTTCCGTTACTGTCCTTCCGTTACCGAACAGTGGAGCAATTAACTTTTTGTAATTAATATACCAATAGACATATTTTTTTCAAATAAGTGTTGTAATACTCTTAGAACATTAGGGAATGGACTATGAGCCAATATAACATGATAGTCCTATTAACTTCACAGAGATTGGATCATAACTAAAGGACTTGAAAATCCATGTCCATTTTGCTGTCCTTCCGTTACCGGCCTCATTAGTGTCCATCACCCCAAAATAATATTCTTATAAATGAAAGGTAACATATTTAGTAGTCCATTCCATCAACAAGTTCACAAAAATATGTTTCCAGGAAGAAAACAAATATAATTGGAAAACGCATCATTCTAAAGCACGCATTCCCGGGTCTGCATGTACGAGACTACTTTGTCCAGAGCGAACAAATCGTCTGGGATTCTATCGTCTCCAAACGTACGCGTGGATAGCATTGGCGCACTCGCACATGTTTGGCCCTAAAATTCAAAAACCACTACATTTCTTCTGAAAATGACTTGATTTTACAGGTATATAATACAGAGTTCTGTTACTGGATGGATTTTAATTTGTATTTATTATTTTTTATTTTTTTTGTGAGGTATAGTAAAAAAAAAAAAAAAAAAAAAAAATCTACCCCTATTTTTTGTTGTACTAACTAACACAAATGTTTCTTTTTTCTTGAAGTGCATTCTTGACTACTTTAATACTTTAACTATCAAATATTCATTCATGAAGAGAACAAGTACACAACTTACCAGCATTCCATTCATCCACCGCCTAGCTACAATGGAATCAAGGCCACATATAATGAGGTGATACTCTGCAAGTAATGGGAGATATATAAGATTATAAAGTTAGTTGACCACTTTGAATGCCAAATTAATTAATTTGGTTGGGTGTTAAATTAGCCTGTAGCGCCCTATATAGTAGGGCAGCTTGGGCTAGTATGCTCCCCTGGGAGTTGAGATGGTGCGCAAGATGGTGCGCATGACCAAGGGTAATAGAGTGGTGAAGTGTGATGTCATAAATTATGTCATAAACATTTTTTTTTAGAATTTTCAAATTTGGACTTCATTTTCAGAAAGAGCATAACAAATAATGTCCAAAAACCGAAAATCAAAGGAATAGGTTACGTATTGGCCGAGATATGCCCATCCGAATGATTTGTTTGGTCAATGGGCAATCAGTGTTATAGTGCACTGGTTCCTAAATTTAGGAACCAGTGCATTATAACACTGATTGCCCATTGAAGTAAAATTCATTTGGATGGGCATATCTCGGCCAATACGTAACCTATTCCTTTGATTTTCGGTATTTGGACATTATTTGTTATGCTCTTTCTGAAAATGAAGTTTAAATTAGAAAATTCTAAAAAAGTGTTTTTATGACGTCATGGCTTCTGTACTCTATAATGCGCCTCTGAATAGGGCACCTAGATACATGGCGCTCTATAAATGCTATATATTATTATTATTATCCAGTTGACCCAGTTTTTAAGAAAAATGTATATCTCTTAAATTTAGGAACAATACAATAAACCTGATTATGTGTGCATTATGACTTGAGTTGAAACAGCATCTAAGGAATTAGTACATACAAAATTACAACTTAAAATGAACCTCAAGAAATTTAAATCAGTATAGATATCGGTTGACGTACAAACAAAAATCAAAGAAAGATAACATTTGTGAAATCTGAACCAAACAATTTATTTATGTTGACTTGCACAACAAATCTGAATATACTTTAATAAAATTAAGTTCATGAGGTAAGATTTTAAGGGAAAGCCCTCCAGATTGATTGTAAAACATTGAGGGGAAAAGAGTGTGAATTACTCTTAAATGGAAACATCAGACATGTGAAAATGTTTCATATAGATGATTCAAGAATAATTCAGGCAATGAATAGCTACATGCCATCAGGATGACCTTTCCTATAAATCATACTTTATTTTTTCATTCACTAGTAATTTAAAGAGATTTTCTTTCAAGTCAATGTAAGAGAAAGAGGCTGAATTAATCTTAAATGGGAACATGAGACGTGTCCACTTCATTGGCATCCACTTACGGCTATAGAAAGACTCATCATAACTCTCAATCCTGTCAAAATATCTGAACGTTTTCTGGTCAAGGAAAGCAATTTCTGCCTTCAAATTCATACAAAATATATATTCTAATTACACATGATAGATCATCTATATTCGTTTTATTTCCAAACAAAATAATTTTGAATTGATTTGAATTATAATATCGATAAGGATGAATCTCTTCTAAACACATATGATAGATCAGCTATATTCGTTTTTTATTTCCAAACAAAATAATTTTGAATTGATTTGATTTATATTATCGATAAGGATGTATCTATTCTAAACACATATGATAGATCAGCTAGATAGATTAGTTTTTAATTTCCAAACAACATAATTTGGAATTGAATTTAATATCGATAAGGATGTATCTATTCTAAACACATATGATAGATCAGCTAGATTCATTTTTTTAAATTTCCAAACAACATAATTTGGAATTGAATTGAATTATAATATTGATGAAGATGTATCTATTCTAAACACATATATGATAGATCAGCTAGATTTGTTTTTATTTCCAACAAAATAATTTTGAATTGAATTGAATTATAATATCGATATGGATGTATCTATTCTAAACACATTAGATCAGCTGTATTAGTTTTATATTTCTAAACAACATAATTTGGAAATGAATTTAATATCGATAAGGATGTATCTATTCTAAACACATATATGATAGATCATCTATATTCATTTATATTTCCAAACAAAATAATTTTGAATTGAATTGAATTATAATAGCAATAAGGATGAATCTTTTCTAAACACATATATGATGACATAAATGGTACCCTGGGGTACCAAACGAATATCCGCCATTTTGTTTAATTATTATTTATTTTTTTTAGGGCTGTACCGGGGTATAGCGGGCATACAAGCGCGCGCTGCACTGCATACACAACGCAATACGGTTGTGCTTCGAGTGGACACAAGATGGCGCTACACAACGCGGTACCCCGGGGTACCGCGTGTGTCATCATATGATAGATCAGCTATATCCGGTTTTTTTTCCAAACAAAATAATTTTGAATTTAATTTAATTATAATATTGATACAGATGTATCTATTCTAAACACATATGATAGATCAGCTATATTCGTTTTTTTATTTCCAAACAACAATAATTTTGAATTGAATTGAATTGAATTATATTGTAAAAGTTGTATTTATTATCCACAACATGCAGATACAGCTGAAACTGTTGGGCGAGCATTGATAATTAAAAGATAGATAGATAGATAGATAGATAGATAGATAGATATAGATAGATAGATATTTATTTGGTCTTCAAACATACAAATGTTGTAAAGAAATGTGTCATCCATTGGTAAATGGCAAGAGAATAACAATTATGTACATCTTTTATAACAATTATGACAATTTATATAAACATTTTTTAAAAGGATACGGAGTCACTTTGCATCCTGCCACCCTGTTGTTGATGAAGTCGGCCGCTACTGTTGCTTTTGGTTTGCCGACATCCTTTGTTCTGTGTCAAAAACAAACAAACAAACATACAAATATATAACATTCTAATTAATAACATTATGATTATGAATAAACTATTGAACCCAGGAATAACTAGTAGTACCCTGTTGTTGATGAAGTCGGCCGCTACTGTTGCTTTTGGTTTGCCGACATCCTTTGTTCTGTTTTTAAAAACAAACAAAAAAACATACAAATATTCAAATATATTTAACATTCTAATTTCTAACATTTTAATATGATTATGAATAAACTATTGAACCCATGAATAACTAGTACTGTTATATAACAAAAACTTTTTTTTAACCTATGTTGTACTTAACCCCATGACTACGGGAACCGGGTGGGTTGTTTACAAAGTCTATGGGAATTTCAGAATCTTGAAGGGAACAGGTTAAATGATGAAAATAAAATTTTGTTTAGTCCTGCATTTGAATTATATTGTGCTGTTATATATAATTATAACATGGTTCCTTCCAATTTGTGTCAGGTTTACAATAGCTCCTGACCATCACAAGCATTGAACAAAGTTTCAGGGACAAACATCCATCACCAGAGCTGTCTAGCTCAGTAGGTCGAGTAGAGCAACAGTATCAACCCCAAGGTATCGGGTTCAAATCCTAGGGAAGCCTTATTTTCTTTGCTCATTTTCATTTAAATATATTGTATCAAACATATAGAGAAACTGACCAGAAATATATAATATGAATGAAAAAGAGCAAAGAATCCCATTTTCTTTGCTCTTTGTCATTCATATTAAATATATTGAATGAATATTGGACAGCAGCAATGCATAATTACCGAAATAGAAACTGCCCTGTTGAGGTTTGAGAGATCGATTGTGTCCATGTCAATCACATCTATCTGCCGAAAACCACTCAATGCCTGTATGGTGAGAAAATTGATATTTTGATCAGTTTGTTAATTGTCATATTTAGATCAATAACTAATACGATTCCAGGAGATGGTGATTTGTTCCTCTGGCATTGGACCTTTACATAATACCTAATGCTCAGGAGATATCAATGAAAAGATCACCCCCACCCCCCCCTCCCCCCCCCCCCAAACAATCGGTATCATAATTACCGATCTATCCCATTGTTTGTTTCTCTCCTTATATATCTCCTGCAAATTACTATAGCAAAACCTGACAATTATAAGAACATACAATAGTTATTTAGTCAATAACTTCTACTTATCCTTTTCATAGTGATTTAGTTGGTTTAGTTATTTAGTTAACTATTTCATTTTAAACAGCAGGCAGACACATCATCAGTACATGACACAATCAAAATGTTTGTTATATTTGTATTGCCTTAACCCCTAATCCCACTGGGGGGGGGGGGGCCATTTTGGCCCCCCCCCTGTCGTTTTTTTCGACGTGCATCTAGACCGATTGGAATTTCACATTCAAACTTCATGGACTTTTTTCTCTCAAGTCTCCTGCACGTTTTGTTATATAATTCAACCCGGTCGGACATGTAGAACTGATTTTAGAGGTCGATAATTGCTCGACCGTCACAAAAAAAATGCAATTTTTGTACAGGTTTCTATGTAATTCCTACATCCGATGCCATGTAAACTCCAAATCTGTTATAATTGTTACATTGAATTATAATTTGGATTATTTCTTTGTTATTAGTTTAATTCATACACTTCAGAGATAAATTCTTCTAAAAAACAAAACAAAAAAAAAACAATAAAAACAATAAAATACATAAGAATGAAAACAATGTGGGTAAATCCGGGAATACTAATTTGCATTTTTATGCAAATTAGTGATATATTTTATTACCATAAACAACATGGATATGATGAATTACATCATTTGAAAGTATTTTTACCTGAAAACCTGCAGAAATCCTGTAATTTCTCTTGATTTTAGATGAAAATCACAATTTTCCCCCAAATTTGTCAAAAATTTGCATATTCAAAGTTTTAATTAATTATTAAACAAAAAATAATGCTCCAATTGTTTTTTTTTCTTCAAATTCTACTAGACTAGTTTTACGTATGTGCCAATTTTCGAGTCAATCGGTCCATTCGTTGCCGAGATTTGAGGGGGGGGCCAAAATGCCCCCCCCCCCCCCCCCCCCCCAGTGGACTCAAGTGATCAAAATAACCCAGTGGGATTAGGGTTAAGAAACATTATTTTGGTGATTTAATGGTGGAAATGTTATGGCAAAGATTCCTCTTCAAATCGAAACAATACCTTCTAAAGGCTCTAATGACAAGTAGAAAATAAGTGTATCAGGGCCCCACGCTTACTTTCTATTTGCTTGTGGACCAGTCGGGAATGTAACATGATTTTCTCTAAATGCTGATGGCCCTTTAATAACTTACATCTACTGGCCAAAACAAATCTTGTCAACTGTCTATATTTCAAAATCTTATTCACTTTATTGATCAGAACTACAATTATGGATGAGCTTGACATGGAAGAATAACATAACATATTTCTCATTCTGGCATTGTCAGTTTGAAAATCCTGTTGCCTGATCCGGCCACTAGCACTTTGTCTTGTATGAAATACACCGGTGCTCAGGGCGAATTCGCCCACAAAATGCCAACAAAAAAAATCTTGAAAATCATAAAAGAGCCCCCATAAATCTGCATATATATATAGTTCTATGCAAAACAAATTTTAGAGTGTTATTTTCATGCAGGAAAGCGTGAATATTAGATCCCGATAAATAAATATTAATTTTTTCCCTGGCTTGGGCCATGGGGTGATGGGACAACTGCTGACCAGTGTCAAGCTCTAGGCAACATCTGCACTATAGGAAAAATGAGAGGTAAAATCTGTGTGTGAATTAGAGAGGTAGTAAAAAGCTCATTTTATTTACATAACTGTACATAGAAATAATGTTAGTTTATAATAATAATGTTAGTTTTGTTAGTTTGTCGACATAAGTTTGCAATTTACGATTAAAACTCACCAAATCTTTCAAAATCTCGCATCCCAAACCTCCAGCTCCAACGACCAGAACTCGCAAATGTTCGAGCATGATACCTAGAAGCTAGTTGGACAGTATCAAAAGGTAAGAAAGAAATATAAGGATAAAAGTGATATGAAAAAGCCCAGAAATATAACACGAGTATTACAACTTAAATGGAATCCAGCAATGTCCAGAAATTTGTGGGATAAACGAGCAATTTACTTTTGAATTTGCTTCAAATTCAGGAGTGACCATTGGACCTGACTGCTCTAGGAGCCAATTAAGATTCTAAATACCTTTGTGATTGAGATGGGCAAGATTAGCCAATCAGCCCTGCACTTTGAGGGGATATGGCAAAAAATATGGAGACTCACTTCTGGACTTGGCTCAAATTCTGGTGTGGCCATCGGACATGACTGCTCTAGGAGTAATTCGGATTCTAAATACCCCATTGAGTGGGCTGGGCTGGTTTTAGCCATGCATTTTTAGCGAATACGGCAACAAATATTAACAACTCACTTCTGTACTTGGTTCAAATTCAGGAGTGGCCATTGGACCTGACCGCTCTAGGAGCTTCCTGATGTGGGTCCAGCGCCCTGGCCACTCAGTGGCAGAGGAACTTTCAGCTCCATCAACATTCATTCTGGAAAGACAAAGGGAATAAATAAACAGAGTAATACATATTACGTATATTATATATCCTGATGTAGGTCCAGCACCCTGGCCACTCTGTGGCAGAGGAACTTTAAGCTTCATCAACATTCATTCTGGAAAGACAAAGGGAATAAATAAACATATTATTACGTATTACATCCTGATGTGGGACCAGCAACCGCCTGCACACAGTGACAAAGGAGCTTTCAGCCTTATCAACTTTCCTTCTGTATTAAAAGGCACAGAAAGAAAAAACCATGCTCATTGGTGAATGGTTTACTGTTGCTCCAAAACCATTTGTTTAGACTCCAAAGCTGTGATTTTCAAAAGAGACCTCAATTTCACAAAAAGTGAGAATTTCTCAGGGAAGATTACTTTTTATTCCGCTAATTTTGAGGTTGTTGAATAAGTAATTTGAATTGCAAATATCAAGTATAGCAGAATTACTGAACGGCTCATATTACTGAACATGAAAATCTACATCGGAAATAATGTTTTAAAATGGTAATTTGGATTTGACTGTCGGCATTTACAGAGATAAGAGAACAAATGGACTTTGCCTTGACTTTGAGCAAAATTTTCACATCATTCCCCAAAGAAAACAAGGGTCCTGAGGAGTTTTTTGTGGCGTTAATTTTGCTGCGCACCAGTGACAGCCACCGGCTGTCCTCGCCAATACTGTTCGTTCATATTATATCTACATACAGAATCGCATTGCGACGGTGTGTATTTTTTTCGCACGGCACGCGTGCAGTGTGCATTGATTGCGCGAGGGTGTTGGCAAATTCTCTTTGACCCAGTCGTTATTGGCTACGACCCGACGCTAACGGTATGGTAGACTGTGTACTACACATCGGCACTGTTTTTATTATCAGCACCCCGCATAATATTTGTTTTTGCGCGTGTTGTGAAAAATCGCGCATGTGATGATGCGCGCTACCCTTAGAAACTGCACTGGTCGAAATTTTGAGGAGAAATAATGCGTTTATCGTCCGCTACGAATATTTTTGTGAAATTTGTGAAATAATGCCAACATTGCACAAGAAATTTTGAGTTGCATGCGTTGTCAATGAGAGTTGAGGGGGTGCCGGTAATAAAAACACTTTGAACTCGTGAAACCAAAAACAACGCGCGCGTTCGAAGTCGATATCTCAAAACATAAATTATAAATCGCAAATCTGATCATCGCATCGGAATCTGCACCATTTTCTCAATGTGTGAGTAAAGTTTTATGAAATTTGTACGATTTTTAAGTCTAAAACTGTGGGAAATGTTTTAGGGTGCCGATGTGGGGGTCTCTCAATCATATAAAGGAATAGTACGGCGCTAATCACACATAGGTCAATTAGCATTGGTTATAAGTGCGCCTTATTTGACAACATGTTCAAGCCCGTGCAACAAGTATGTGTTGCTATTTTGGTTTTGACAGTGGTGTTGGTGGTGAATGTTGTAGAAATTAATAAAGTTAAACTACTATACATACCAAATATGCTATTTTTGTTGTCCTTTCTCTTCACTTTCCTGGCATTTGAGCTCTTTTTCTCTGGAAAAAAATGAGTAAGTTCCAGCACACCCCGAAACGTGTTCCACATGTACACTGAATTAAAAATGTACATAAAAACAGTGAGCCATCTATTGACAAGAATCGCACAGGAACGTTACTAGCGCTTGCTAGATACATGACGCCAAAAAAGGTTCATTATTCTTCTTTCCAGATGTTTTGTATTTGTTTTGATCTACTCCGTGGTTTCTAAAAATGTTGCGCCGATTTTAATATGTGTACGTGTTTAGCGCCCTCTTTCAGAAAAAAAGAGTATACGGCTTGTGTTAAGGCTAAGCACGTCCGTGCGTGCTATTGTTCCCCAGTGCAGCTTGTTTACTATACGGTTAGCTTATGATCACTGTATGCGGGCGCGGCGGGCGCGTCGTAGCTTCACTTCTTCAAAGATGGCCGAGCTTCGGGTAGGAGTCAACAACTGACGAAAAGACATTAACATTTGTAAGTAATTTAACCATTGCAATGCAGCGAATGATAAATTAAAACACGACTTAATATGTCGTGTACAGCAGTGTTTGTATACAATGTGGAATGAATGAGTTGACACCGATAATGTCGGGCAGGTACATGATGCATACACGAGTTCCTATATGTTGCGTGTAAATGGTCCAGTTCACTGGACCTATTTACTAGTAGATGTGGCGCTAATGTGCTTTCGTACTCCTTTTCCTAACCCTAACCCTAACCCTAACCCTAACCCTATTCCCTAACACGTAGCCGTTAGGGTTAGGGTTAGGGTTAGGGTTAGGGTTAGGAAAAGGAGTACGAAAGCACATTAGCGCCGAATAGTACCACGTACGATGTCATGTGTAACATACAACGTATTTTACACAACATTTTTGAAAGGGAATACAAGAAAGATGATTCTTTTAAAAATGTACAAAAGTTTGAAGAAATTTTGCAACAAATAGTAAATAGTCTATATTTTTCATGACATGAGTTTATGGCTGCATCTGTTCATATAATTTTCACTTTAATTTGATGCATCTAATGTTATTTTTGTGGTGAAACTTTTAGTGTTCGGTATCAGGGCACAGTAGTATCATATAATGCAACTGCATAATTCTTATCCTGACCGCCCTACCAGGACCATTTACAATACGTTGTATGGTAGGTGTACTACACATCGGCACTGTTTTTAATATCGGCACACCGCGTAATATTTGTTTTTGCGGGTGTTGTGAAAAATCGCGCATGTGATGATGCGCGCTACCCTTAAAAAATAAACTGGTCGAAATTTTGAGGAGAAATAATGCGTAGATCGTCCGCTACGAGTAAATTTGTGAAATGATGCCAATAAAATTAACATCGCACAAGAAATTTGGATTTGCGTGCATTGTCAACGAGAGTTGAGGGGGTGCCGGTATTAAAAACACTTCGAACTTGTGAAGCCAAAAAACCACGCGCGCGTTCGAAGGCACTATCTCAAAATAGAATTAATACATCACAAATCTGATCATCGCATCGGAATCTGCACTATTTTCTCAATATGTGAGTACAATTTCAAGAAATTTGTACAATTGTTAAGTCTTAAACTGTCGGAAATGTTTTAGTGTGCCGATGTGGGGGTCACTCAATCATACTTGTATGATAGGTGTACTACACATCGGCACTGTTTTTAATATCGGCACCCCGCGTAATATTTGTTTTTGCGCGTGTTGTAAAAAATCGCGCATGGGATGATGCGCGCTACCCTTAGAAACTGAACTGGTCGAAATTTTGAGGAGAAATAATGCGTTGATCGTCCGCTACGAGTAATACGATAAATAATACCAACATCGCACAAGAAATGTTGAGTTGCGTGCACTGTCAATGAGGGTTGAGGGGGTGCCGGTATTAAAAACACTTCGAACTTGTGAAGCCAAAAAACCACGCGCGCGTTCGAAGGCGCTATCTCAAAATATAATTAATACATCGAAAATCTGATCATCGCATCGGAATCTGCACTATTTTCTCAATGTGTGAGTACAATTTTAAGAAATGTGTACAATTTTTAAGTCTTAAACTGTCGGAAATGTGTTAGTGTGCCGATGCGGGGGTTACTCAATCATACTGTAGATGTGATCCTGACCAACGAAATCGGATATGGACGAAATCGGACACGGACGAAATCGGATACTCACCCAAATGTCAACATGTGGGACCTAAATACCAATAATAATTAAATGGTAGCTTCATAATGCGGAATAAATGCGTCGGATAACTTTACTCACGGTTCTTCGGCCATCCTATCGAATTCTACAACTTCAAACTGGTGATCTCAGTTTTTAATTAAAGTTGAAATGTCGGGATCAATACAAAAATTCGAGATAAAAGTGCCGATGTCCAGTGTTATCTCAAAACAATTTCACCGATGACGTAATGTACCATCGATATTGCAATTGCGCAATTGCATGCAGCTAGCATTAGCAAAACGACCAAGAGGCAAGATGGATGGATGCATCTGCTGAAAGAGCTGAAAAGAGCATTGATATACATTTAGTGAGTCGATATTTTACTTTTGAAACTCTTTATGAAATATCCAGGAATCGCTAGCTAGGCCTAGGCCCGGCCTAGGGTCACCGTGGTGAAGTTATTCGATTTAATTTTGGCAGGTCAAAATTGTCGACGAAAATGCCGAAATCCTTTTCATTTCAATCATTTTTTATGTTTTCAATTTTTATGCACAATTTAGTGTAATCTGAGACGATAATATCTAATTCTGTAATTTAGTTAACTCAGGTGAGCGCTACCGCGGAGCGGTAGCGCTCAGGGTCGGGCTCATAGTGCCCCCGATTTTTTGCGGTAATGTGCACAATAAGTGTGCTTAAAATTATAGATATGATACGGTACTTACCACCGTGTAGATGATACATATGTTATGCAACTATGGGGTGGATCAGAATGATGATTTTTCGCTCCATTCCGCATCAAAATGAGTGATTTATGCACATCATCGACTTCTATCTGTGTTGTATCGCGACTTCTGAACGATCGATTACCGTACGACCACTAAACGCGCGAGTCAGATCTGCCATCTATTCGGCGGGCGCGGTACATGAATGGAGACCGTACCCGCGCGTTCGCCTGATCATCGCTCGTTCCTAAGTCGCGATACAACACAGATAGAAGTGGAGGAGGTGCATAAATCACTCATTTTGATGCGGAATGGGGCGAAAAATCATCATTCTGATCCACCCCATAGTTGCATAACATATGTATCATCTACACGGTGGTAAGTACCATATTATATCTATAATTTTAAGCACACTTATTGTGCACATTACCGCAAAAAATCGGGGGCACTATGAGCCCGACCCTGAGCGCTACCGCTCCGCGGTAGCGCTCACCTGAGTTATAATTTAGTATGGTAGGTGTACTACACATCGGCACTGTTTTTAATATCGGCACACCGCGTAATATTTGTTTTTGCGCGTGTTTTGAAAAATCGCGCATGTGATGATGCGCGCTACCCTTAAAAACTATACTGGTCAAAATTTTGAGGAGAAATAATGCGTAGATCGTCCGCTACGAGTAAATTTGTGAAATGATGCCAATAAAATTAGCATCGCACAAGAAATTTGGAGTTGCGTGCATTTTCAACGAGAGTTGAGGGGGTGCCGGTATTAAAAACACTTCGAACTTGGGAAGCCAAAAAACCACGCGCGCGTTCGAAGGCGCTATCTCAAAATATAATTAATACATCGCAAATCTGATCATCGCATCGGAATCTGCACTCTTTTCTCAATGTGTGAGTACAATTTCAAGAAATGTGTACAATTTTTAAGTCTTAAACTGTCGGAAATGTGTTAGTGTGCCGATGCGGGGGTTACTCAATCATAAATGTAAAATCATACCATATTTACATTATTTGTCATTTCATTAGAATAATTCTAAATTAAAAGACATGTCACATTCAGAACTCAGATTGTCACGAGTGCTGTGTGCAAATTTTGGCAAATGTTGATTTGCAGCTGAACGCTGCTACGCGCAGCGGACCATGTACTCCGCATTACGCCAGAAGTTGCCGCGTTCTTAGTCTGTGCATGGCCGTTAACGGCGTATGTGCCTGCATGTTTCAGTGAGTGATCAGTGAATTAATAACTGAGTTAAGGGGCCATCTACAAAGTATATCAGTATATGTACGCACAAGAGGGGGGAAGGGGGGTTCACGCTAATGCGTACGCTACATTCAACCACATGCATAAAAAGTGTGTTCAGGGGGGGATGGGGGGACAATTTTGGAAAGTTTGTAGTTTGTAGATGGCTCCTAATCTCAGAATGAATGAATAGATACAATTTAATGAGTTGATATGAATAATGAAGTAATGCATTTTTTACTTGAATGAATTTCAAATTAATAAAATAATGATTTAATTAAAGGGACTACAGCGTCTAGATGGCCTAATTTTCACAATTCGGCTCTCTATACGTAATTTTTCCTGAAGAAAAAGAAATTGGCAGTCATTTCTCATGAAATCAATCAATTTTGGGGTAATTAGTAAATATCTAATTGTCCTGGGAACGCCCCTTTTAAATCGCAAAAATGTGACGCCATCTAAAGAACAGACTAATGAACTAAATTCTGTAGATGACGCGTCATGACGTAAGCCAATGAATTGTCAATCACGTGTCAATCACGCTGCCGATTCTGGACCCTAAATGTGGGTGGGGCGTAAATTGGCTGCTAAATGAGATTTGGCATCAGAAAATTAGTCTTAAATCACTGTTATTTTCATGGATTTTTTTCGGCAGACCTATTTTACAAGTCATCAACTATGGAATAAGTGCCAAAGTACGTTATATCCTTTAGGTCCTTTAATTAATCGATCAACCATCAATCAATCAATCAATTAATCACACAACACTACATTGTAATGCTGCGCTATACGGGAACAATGTGGGACAGTACAAAAAAAGTTTGTCAAAATTTCACACAAAATTCTTATCTTAAATTCAACAAAATCAATCATGACTGGCCCTAAAAATGATACAAGTGTTATATGAACTTACCAAAATGGTCCAAATTATTCTTCAAATGTCGAAAAAAATGGAAAATCTGCAGTTTTGGAAAATAAAAAGACTGAGAAAATCTCAGTCGTGATCCCTCTCGAAAGTGTTGCTGCTATCTGGATGACTGTCATGTATTTCCCGCAAGCTTCCCACACCACACGTGTTACCGTATCCGAATTCTGACACGGCGTATCCGAATTCTGATATGGCGTATCCGAAATCGGATACGGCGGGCATGCTTGCAGATCGCGAGTTGGCTTGTTTTGGACAATAATAAGCGGCCTCCGCATGTTGCGGGCGGGCTTTCTTTGTTTACGATGGGACATCGAGCAGGAAGAGAAAGAAATGGAACTTATATGACGATTTTTGTAAGTATGACTTATCATTTTGAAAATGAAATTTTGTACAATAAATCATAAAATCAGCTTCAATCTAGGTATGCAATTTTTTACTTTAGATATGCTGTTCTTTTCTCTCTGTTTGTAGTTCAAATTGTGTCCCGTAGATTTTTACCACTGTGAGCAGTAAATGGTCCATCAGGACCATTTACAATACATTGTAGATGTGCAATTAATCAATCAATCGGTTCCATGACGGGTCGCCCACTGTCAGGTCGCCCCCTACCAAGTCGCCCCCACTTTGGACACTTCGCCCCCTGTTTTTTTTTGCCGATTTTGAGATTCTTGGACGGCTCGCCCCTAAATTCTTGGACGGCTCGCCCCCTAAATTTGTTGTTTAAAATTGATGTTTTTAAAAGTTCAAAGTCATGCCATTTTTATTTCCTGGCATCTCAGTAGTATTTTCTTACTAATTATTGTGATTTTTTCCCGAATTTGTATTTTAACTGCGTTTTTTCGAGGATATATGCACCTAATGTCCAAATTTTGCACCAGCTCGCGTACGGCACATCGCGCGCAGCCAAATACATGACGCCTTTATTAGTGACGGAGCTTCCAGCATTGAATGCTTGAATTAAGGTAAAATTAACTTTGATAAAACTATATTTTCTGTATTTTTATTAAATAGAGTGTTCTCAGAGTGATAAGTAACATTTTCAAACAGTAAATGTGTATAATTTGTATACAGTTCAACTCTATTCATTCGGAAGGTAGCCCTGCTCTGGCATGCGTTCACCGGTTGTACAACCGTGAACCCGCACTCACTGAACCCGCACACCGGCTTTTGTCTGCGGAGCGCACCCGGGAGCTCGGCGGGGTAGCCGCTCCCCGTTACCGTACGTAACCAGGCATTAACCAGGCATCTATCGGCGCACTACTCGCTTGAACGGGTCGAGTTTCACGATACATTTCAGATTTGTTGATGTCTTTTCAACTAATTGGCTTGGATCTGTGAAATCCTTGGAAAATTTCCTTTTTAATAGTATACTAGGCTAGCTATCGTTGTTCTGCTAAAATATATGATTATGAAAGTGACATGACCAAATGCTTAATTTTATCCCGTATGTATATCGTTCGGGCGACGAAATAGTACCTACCCTATTCATCAATCGCTCATTCCAGAACCACGGAAGTAAAAAGTTTGAATTTTACATTGAAATAAGGCTTAATAAATTCTGCATACAGTGGACATGGTACTCTTTTTTCTTTAGGGAGTACGAGTATATTTGGCTTTTCAAATGATATGGGTGGCGGCGCGGTGGAGGGTAAACAAGGAACCTATTAGTATTACACAAGCAGTAGTTAGATATTAAACTGTTGACTGTCGCACGGCGCCACGGCTTACCGTCCTGGTTGTTATGAAAGACATTCAACATTCGTAACTGATGAAATCTTGACTTATTTGTTCATCCTACTGGCTACTGTGTGAGTTCATGAAGGAAAACAATCCATGTTTACGATAAGGAAATAATTATTTTATGTGAAATATCACTTCGAAGGTCGTAGGGTGGCGCATTAATGTTTACGTATGGCAATGCTAGAAATTAACATTTTTGCTTTGTGGCCCAGTCGGGCAAGTAAAAACAAGATTTGTCAACTTCTAGTGGCCCGAAACCTATACCTGCTGGCCCAGAACAAGGTCCAAGGATAAACATAACAAATTCTGTTACATTTGCTTGCCCGATCGGGCCAGTAGAATTTAGGATCAATGAAATTTGGTGGCCCGAAGCTAATTTTTAGTGGCCCCGGGCCAGCGGGCCTATGCTAATTTTGAGCACTGCGTATGGTAGTTACCATGCCTTCCTTGTACACCGTACCAGCGCGCACTAGCTGTGAACATTGTCGTTGCAAATATTGCAATTACATGAAGTTGTAGGGAGTTACAGGGAGTGGAGAAGGTGCACACAATGTGTGCTGGTTTGCATTGTATCCTATGACCGGGGTAATAATATCATTGTAAAGCGCTTAGAGATGATCATCAATCATATTACATGTAGGCGCTATATAAATAGTGTATATTATTATTATTATTATTAAATTTTTTTTTTTTTTAATTATACAAGTATAATGCACAATTAAATGGCTGTGACGTTTTACTATCTTTAGGTCTATAACTCCACGAAAAGAGATTTCAAGCCCTAATTGTTTCAGGCATGCTATTAAATTACATTTTCTTTCTGTATAAGACAATAACCTCATAACTTTTGAAATTTGGCTTGCAAATATGGACAGTCTCTTAAAATTTATCGTAAGAGTATCTTGCGATGTCCATACGAGCCCCACAATTTCAAGGCATCCATTGGGAGCTAAGAGTAAGATTGTGTGCAAAAGAGCTGTTCAATTTTCTTTTGCTTTTACTTCTAAATTCATCGCACATACCGTGGGGAATACTTCCTGAAATCATCCACAGAATATCTACAGTAGGCAGAAATATCTTGCATCATGCATCATGCATTAGTGTGATGTCACAATTAGATATTGTTTGAGTACTGAGTTTGTAACTTAGGTGAGGTTAGACTGATTTCATTTTTTTTTTTTATGGGGGGGGGGGGGGGGGGGGGGCTTAATGTTTTTAAATTTTTTTAGCTATTTATTTTTTATATTTTTCCATTTTTTAGTAGGCTCAAGATCAACTGCTGTAGGGAAGGGGATCATTTGCTTATCAACTCTTCGTAATGGATGCCTGTATGCAGGTTAGGAATCAATGTACTGTACAAATATTTCTTAGTTAAAGGCATGCCTGTAAAGTGTAAAATTCTGCCGAAAGAGACATTTGACACTTCAATCCTACATCAATATCATTGTAAAATACAATTGAAAGATTTGTGAAAGTTTGAAAGAAAACAAACACTGTTTACCTAGTGAAAAAAGCGAGTTCATATTTTATCACCGAATACTGATGGCCTATCGTACATTTGTAGCAGTAATATTCATCCGTTGACGATATCCGCACCCGTGCATGTTTACAGACGGTGAAGAATTCATGGAATTTGCGCTCACTCGGCTCAAAGTTCAATCGGGCGGAATGTTTCCCACGCTAGCTCGCTGGCCGGACGTATTCTGCTAGGACAATTGTACTTTTTTTGAAAAGCGTTGACAACGCTTTTCAAATAATGATTTTCAATGATAATTATCTTCATACTAAAGGGACATTTGAAAAAATCTAACCCTATTTTATTCTTCTCTTACCATAAGCTAAACAACACGGCAGAAGAGAAACGAGGAAGCTCCAAGTTTTTTTCGTGGAGTTAGACACTTTACAGGCATGCCTTTAAAATTAATTTGAGCTTCCACATTTCTCTTCTACCGTGTTGTTTGGCATATGGCAAGAGAAGAATAAAATAGGGTTAGATTTTTTCAAATGCCCCTTTAGTATGAAGATATCTATCATTGTCAAATTTTTAGATTGCAATAATTTTCAAACCCTCGTGAATTATTTTGCCATTTTAAACTTTTATTTCACCTGATGGCCAATTACAAATTATGATTAATATTTATATCAGTATAAACAAAAAAGAAAATTACAAATTCCACCCATCGGAGCATGTACAAAACAAAAGGCATTTTCCCTTGTATTTTTAGTTGTGTTTCAAGATTTATTAATGTTAT
The DNA here is from genome assembly GCA_037951105.1 of Echinarachnius parma. Taxonomy (NCBI): domain Eukaryota; kingdom Metazoa; phylum Echinodermata; class Echinoidea; order Clypeasteroida; family Echinarachniidae; genus Echinarachnius; species Echinarachnius parma. The sequence continues at coordinate 149,087 of JBAMJV010007310.1, read as the reverse complement.
CAGATATCAACTTTCTTTATGTTTTGCTGCTTGGATTTAAAGGGTGACTAAATTACAAATGCATGTTGACTTTTGTTGATCTGTAATAATGAATACATCACATATCTTTTGACTATTTGATGTACACTTTTGTCATATTTTGTTTATATTATTTTTTCTACCTGCTAAGCTCCACCCCTAAAAAAACCCCTCCATCATTGACTTTTGTGACATCATAATACCATTCAACCATCAGTTAGCTAGATAAACATGAACAAAAGATATGTTCTCACCCACTAAGTACCTTATTGCATTAGCATTGGATGTTTTCCTTGAAACCCTTCTTTTCATGGTGAGTGGGCATTGTATAAAACATGCAATACTATTGTGAACAAGTGGTCAGTTGATAGGAAGGGAATTACCAATGTCTTTTGTTCATCTAGCTGACTGATGGTTGAATGGTATTATATGATGTCACAAAAGTCAATTGCTTCTGGAGGGTTCTTTTAGCGGTGAAGCTTAGCAGGTAGAATAAAAGTACTAGAAAAAATAATATAACAAATATGACAAAAATGTACATCAAATAGTCAAAAGATATGTGATGTATTCATTATTACAGATCAACAAAAGTCAACATGCGTTTGTAATTTAGTCACCCTTTAAAGTTCATTTAATTCAGTGAAAATGTGAAGAAAAAAATTGTGCATACATAGTGTGAAAACATTGCTGTACATAGCATATGTAGCAGGGTTCCCACTAAAATAATATAGTATTTTCCTCACAAAATGAATTTAAGTTACTTAACTAATTAGTTCATTTTAAAGCAAAAATACATGAAACTGTATCATATTCCCATTCAATTATACCCTAAATGTATACAAAAGAAAGAAAATAATGGCATTAAATACAAATATATGTTTAATCTGGATTGAATTCCATCCCATCGCAAGAGGGCGGTATTATGCAAAATTTGTGTGGTACAATTAATTGTCCTATGCATGAGCTATCCCCAAAACACTTCTTTAATTCTGGAAGAAAACAATGTTTACAAAATTCCATAATTCCATTATTAGCTCATCCGGCCCAAAGGGCCCGATGAGCTTATGCCATGGCGTGGCGTCCGTCGTCCGTCCGTCCGTCCGTCCTTCCGTCCTTCCGTCCGTCCGTCCGTCCGTCCGTCCGTCCGTCCGTCCGTCCGTCCGTCCGTCCGTCCGTCCGTCCGTCCGTCCGTCCGTCCGTCCGTCCGTCCGTCCGTCCACAGTTTTCAAAATGCTACTTCTTCGTTATTTTTCAACCGATTTTGATTCTGATTGTTTCATATGATAGGGCTAGGAGGGGGATTTAAAACTTCTACACAGAATCATGAAATTCATTATCTATGGTAATTTATGCAAATTTATTCAAAATCACAAAAAATACTTCTTCTCCTTCATTTCTCGACCGATTTTGATTTGGTTTGCTTTATCTGGTAGAGCTAACTTTGGTACACTAAACTTCTACACAGAATTTTGAAAATTTTCTCCATTAATTAATTATGGTAATTTATGCAAATTTATTCCAAAAATAACAAAAATTGCTTCTTTGTCATTTCTTGACCGATTTTCATTCTGTTTGGTTTATCTAATAGGGCTAGGAGGGGGATTTAAAACTTCTACACAGAATCATGAAATTCATTATCTATGGTAATTTATGCAAATTTATTCAAAATCACAAAAAATACTTCTTCATTTCTCGATCGATTTTGATTTGGTTTGCTTTATCTGGTAGAGCTAACTTTGGTACACTACTTGTACACAGAATTTTGAATTTTTTCTCCATTAATTAATTATGGTAATTTTTTTTTTTTTTTTTTGTTATTGTTTTTTTTTTTTTTTTTTTTTTTTTTTTTGCTTTTTTTTATTTTTTTTTTTTATTTATTTATTTATTTTTTTTTTTATATATATATTTTTTTGTTTTGTTTTCTTTTTTTTTTATTTATTCATTTTTTTTTTTTTTAATATTTTTTTTACATTTTAAAAAATTTTGTTATTAGTTTTTTTTTTTTTTCCCATGTCCCTTCCGGGGCGTCAAATTTTTTTTTTTTTCACTCTATTTTTTGTATTTTTTATTTTTTATGTCCCTTCCAGGACATCAAATTGTTATTTTTTGACCAGTTGAAAAGTGTACCACATGAAATTTGCGATATTTGATGTTGCGAGATGCCGGATGAGCGCTACGTCATTGACGTTCTGGTTTTAAAGTGTGTTACAGCAAATCCGAGAGACCATATGCTTAGCTGAACACAGTTCCAGAAACTGAAGATACTCACCTTTCCTATTATTTATGACAGAAAATCATTTCTTCAATTTAAAATGTTTACCCTTAGGTCAGACTACTTTTGGCTTTGGCCTAAGCATAAACACTTTTGGGTTTCAATTTATCATAAACAGGGCTCAAAATTATTACTGACCCTACATGGCTTTTAGCCACTGTTCCATAAAATCAGCAGAAATCTAGTCTTACTTTGAATGTCCATTGGCATTGCACACAGTCTACTTGTGGGTCAGGATATGGTTAATATTTTCATACAGAAAACATTACATTTTCATACAAACATAACATTGTTTTTCCTTTTCTTTATTATGTAGGTAGACTATAGGAAGTCACTGGAAAGATTCAAGAATCAAGCTTCTCCACTCTGGCTCTGCTGAATGTAGTACCTGGCCGGCCGGTTCCCTAACCAGTGTCAAATATTTCTACACGTCTTACTTTGGCTCTGCATGCTGAACCCCATCCATTAATGTCGGACTCTCTGGCCTTCCCTGCAGTCTGTTCCTGGCCCCTGGGTGCCCTTATGCTTTCGGTGCTAGCTCATCATTTCATGGTAATTGTTTGTTTGTACAATTTTAAGAAATTGGCAAAGTTGGTTGATTGGATGTTTGAATTGTTAAGTTTTAAATGTATGTAACCATGGATTTAACGCCTTAACTGTATTTAGGCTAGCCCACATCAGCAATGGGTTTGGGATACCCGGCTAGTCCTATTGCCTAGTAGTACTAGCCGGGTAGCCCAAGCTCAGCCTAGTAGTAGTGCCGTGATTTATGTTCAAAACGATACCGCTGAATAGTTATTCTTCTTGTTTCTGATCATGAAATGGTGGCAAAGTCAAATTTTGAAGTTGTTTTGACTTTGGTGTATTTCATAGAGAAAACATTGCCTTTTTATACAAACATAAAATTTGAAAATTGTAATTCGTTTTAAAAATGTTTCTAAACATATTTTTTTTGTTCTACTTGCTGTAGGAAGACACTGGCTCTGCTGAGCGCTGTACTTGCCTGGGTTAGCCCAACCAGTGTAAACTAGTCCTACATGTTACTCCGTCTGACTCTGGCCTTCCATGAGTCTGTTCCTGGGTGCCCCAATGGTTCTAGTGTTGGCTTATCTTTTTAAGGTAATTGTTCTTGCAATATGCAAAGTTGGTTGAATGGAGTGGTTGAATTGTCCAGCTTTATGTAACCATGAATTTAACAATGGATTTTTAGGCTAGCCCTCATCACCAATGTAACATGGGCTATACCTGGCTAGTCATTTTGCCTACAATAGTAGCCAGATAGCACAGGGCCCACCCAGTACAATCACAATTGATTCTCCACATTAATGGAAATGGGTAGGCTAGTGTGGTCGGCCTCTTAACACATTATTTGAAATATAATCCAGTAATTCATTTTTTAAATAATATAAATGTAGCAGAAATATTACTAGTGCCATTACCACTTGGTTACTGATGTACTTAGTTCTGTCACACCCTGGTGAGCATGGGGATAACTGCTTTACTGCCGGGAATTTTTTTAAATCTATTTAAAATTAATACACATTGTATGTGTTGGGGTATTAAAACAAATAAGATGTGCTATAGGCATGATTTAAATTCAGATTTTGATGAAGTTGACGATTTGTATATTGATTGCATGTCTGCATTAATTGAATTTTGTTGGTAAAATACTGTTGGTATAGAATGTATAGAATGTCCATTATTATCTTTCAATTGAGTTCACTTGATAATTAAATTTTAGTTATTTTCCCTTTTCTCATAAAAACAGGACTAATGATGCAAGATCATGGATGTAAAAGGATATTTCAAACACAACTAACCCTAGTCATTGTTTGTTTCTTTCTTGCATTAATTCCTACAGGTGGGATCAGCATGTTCTTAGAGCCGATGACATCGCTCATCACTACCAAAAGCACGTCATGTACTAGTGACAACTTTGGCGGCAGGAGAGAGATGCAACTTCACACACATTCTGTAACAATTTTATGCAACTAGGTGGCAGTACTCGTTTCAACAGGAATACACTCCACTATGTTGAAAAACTAGACTGAAGTAAAATCTGTAACTGAAAGGGACACCGTTGTATAAGCCAACTGATAATGCGCATTATTATGTAAAACAGGGGTGTCGATCTGTTCGGAAAACACAATACATTGGTGGGGCGAGCTATTGTTCACAAACAATGCTCGCCCCCCCCAATGCATTGTGTTTTCCGAACAGATCGACACCCCTGATGTAAAATGTATTGATATTAAATGGACCAGCATGTCACCATGAAGCAGCACCTGGAGAACATTTGGAAATCGACCATGAGAGCCATATCATATCGTCTGGACAGATTAGACAGACAATATCTTACAGCATCAGCCAGTGGCATAGCGTGGTCGGACTGATTGGGGGGAGGGGGGGGGGGGCACGCAAAATGATCCGGGGGCACGCCTTATGTATTTCTTTGTTTTTTCCAAAAATGCCCCCTTATGTTTTCTATTGTTTTTTTCAAATTATTGTTATTATTATGAATTGTACGTACTTGCTTATATTTCAAGAGAGTGACATTAGGTGATTCTGTCGTTAGTTTGATTTCCACCATCGTGGTAATCAACTCGGTCACATTCCTATCAGTTTCTGACAGTTTTGTCACTACTGTCAACAATCCCAGCTGTGTTTACTGCCCCCCCCCCCCCCCGAGGCCCAGTGCTATCATAGAGAGAGGGGCAAGTGATAACAAATCTCCTGGATGCATGCTTCAGAGCGGAAAACTCGCACCGCTTGTCAGGCCCTCAGAAGCGGTTTTCAGCAAGCGATAAAATTACGTCATGAGATTTCCCATAATTGTTCTACAAAAACGTATTTTTGATTAATATATTAAAAGATTGATGATTAAACAAATATGTATACTTCATGATTTTCTTATTATAATACTGTTACACTTTTTATTTGAAACCAACAGAATAATCTTTGTACAAACTTACATTAATAAATGTGCATAAAATGAATATACATATCGTGTGTTTAGTAGAGCTTAGTTCAAAAGGGCGCTAAATCCACTTCTATTTTTTTTGTCATAGGCATGTGTGCAAAGTTTGTCAAAGAAACCTGCTCTCCAGTCTCCAAAGTTAAAATAGTGGATTTAGCGCCTTTTGGAAGCTCATGTGTGTGTGTGTGTGTGTGTGTGTGTGTTCGTGCGTGTGTGTGTGTGTGTGCGTGTTTGTGTATGTGCGTGTGCGTTTATGCGTGTGTGCGTGTGTGCGTGTGTGTGTGTCTGTTTATGCACTATACGTGTATAAAATATGTTTGTTTGTGTGTGTGATCTGTGTATGTGCATTTTTGCAATTGTATGGTAAAGTGAATGAATATTAATGTCCTAGGGTGTATGTGCATATTGGCTTCATCCGACTCTTTCAAATTTTCTTTTTATTTTAATTTTTTCTTTTTTGGGAGGGGGGGGGGGGGGGGTGGGGGCGGGGGGCGAGGGAAGAGTAGAATATAAACTCACGTAATACTATACTTAGGGCCATTACACAGGCATCGGAAGTGGGAAGAGGGCTGCTGCCCCCCCCCCCCCCCCCCCCCCCACAAAGAAAAAAGAAGAAGTGGAGGCCCGTGTGTTGGGGGGGGGGGGGGCTTAAAAAGAGCCATTTAATTTCATATACTGTATAATATGTCAACATAAGTTACTAGATCTATTGAAGTTAAATTGATTTCTAAAGGGGGTAGTTTAGTTTTGGTAGAGAGGGCGCTGCACATCACCCGTCAAAAAATAATTTGAGTGCCCCCCCCCCCCCCCCCCCCGGGCCCACCCCTATTGAATAGGTATCAATTACAGATCGCCGCCCGTGCTATATAAGCACGCAATGAATACGGGATTATAACGATAGTGGATACCGTAATCATACGCCAAAAGGTAGAATGCGGTTAAGTGTACCAAACAAAGGTTATGTACAGCTTACGCATTGAAAATGAACGCACAAGTGTGACTACGATGAATAGAAATACAAACTGGGATTACGATAGGTATAGAGCGGAACTTTAGAAAGGCGGAACTTTGGAAAGGCGGGACTTTCATGTGTAGAATGTATTGTATGTGGCCAAAGCAAGTGTTTTTTAATAGAAAGTTCATATAACAAACATTAGGGCCGGGCCTTTACAGTGGTATCGTAAATGGCTATCGTGATAATATAGGTATGCTGGTAATCAGCTACAAGAACCTTGGGTGTATATACGTGGGAAATCAGAACGATTTTACAGCATATAATTATATACACATAAACAGTGCAAATTAATATAGATACAGGTTTCATATATTATAAACATGCATGCATGATATGATATCAACAAAACTCATATGATATCAAAACAAATCAAAGACAATTAATGTTAGCAAATAGTATGCGTCCATACTGCATGGAAGAGTTTAAAGTGATAGTTGAGTTTTGGTATAGAGGGAGGGAGCTACCAGGGGCGTCGATCCGTTTTTGCGATTGGGGGGGCGAAATTTGAAGAACAAAAATTCAGAGTGACCACTGAGAGAGCTAAAAAGACCCACATTGGCATGCCCTGAAGTTTTATTATGCGCTCATTGAAAGTGTCTTGATGGCTCGAAGACCTGACTTTGGGGGGCACCCACATTTGGGGACAATAATGGGGGTCCAGGGGCGGAGCCCCCGGAAGCTTTTAGATTTCAGACATTTGCAACTCCTATCATGGGTGTTAAAATTGTATAAAATAGTGAACCTACTCGTAAGGGCATAGCGAGGAAAAGATTGAGCCTTGCATGAGATGGATCCACGTGATCATGTATACTATAGAGCCATCGATATAGTCTAGGGCATTGGGCTCCCATGAAACTAAGCAAGGGCGTCAACTTCTCTAAAGTGGAGGAGAGACATTGCGAGGAAGCGAAGCGACGAGCGGGGGAGGGTGTGGGAGGGGGTGTCCCCCTCCCACAGTAGGGAGCTTTTGTATTTTTGGGCGTGAAATTGTGCGATTTGGTGCACACCTGAGACAGAAATTTCACGTAATATGAAGTATATAAGTATGGAACCAAACATACATAATGACAAAGGGAGGGGGACAATCTCCTCCACTTTCAAATGTGGGGGGACATGATATTCCAATTTGATTTGTGTTCAGCGCATATGGACCGAATTGACTGAAAGATATATTTCAGATTATTTTATTTCCTGTGACGGTGTGCTATCTTTAGATGAGGGTTTAATAAACTTCATTTGAGGTGTGCGTTTGAGAAATTACACTGCCCAACTCATTTCGAAAGGTGAGTTCCCGCAACCAAAATGAAACTTGCAATATGAGAAACTGTATGCGCGCGAAGCGCGCGGCAAAAAAGAGATTTACAGTCCTTTTCAAACTAAAAAACGGCTATTTTGAAGATTAATCATTGAATGTGTCTTTCCCCTCTTTGGCATTATATCACTCGATTTCTTTCTTCCTCATTTTCGGAATTATTGGGGGGGGCGAAATGATATGTTCGCCCCCCCCAATATTTTCATTGGGGGGGGGGCGACCGCCCCCCTGCCCCCCCCCCCCCAGGATCGACGCCCCTGGGAGCTACACAAAATATTTTTTGTGAGATAATGGAAAACTGAATGTCAAATTTGAAAGAGCATACAATTTTAATGGCCAGAATAAACTTTATTTGATCAAAATCGGTTCAGAAACGCTGAAATATCCATAAACATAACCATTTGTAATAAATGTGGGGCCCCACAAGTATTCAATAATTTTGAACCAGCCGTTAAAATTCATTTTAAAATGCTTCCTCTTTTAAAAAAATGTCAAAAGAGGTTTTAAATAGTTGTTGATTATCTCTCTATCTAATTACTTCAACAAAAAATCAAATGCACAAAATTGTATTTAAAATAAATTACACAAATGCGTTTTTTGAAAGCGCCCTCTTTAGTTTAAACAGCTCTTTTTGAATGATAACAGGTTTTTTACTTTGTCGCTTGTAATTTTTGTATTCCTTTTGAGCATGGTGGAGCTTTAACTATGTAATGGTGCAGGTTTTCGTTACTAAAATTCAGTTTGACTAAAACTGTAGGCCTACTCTCTCTACCAGAACTCAACTATCCCTCGAGGATTGGCAGTTTTTAATGTGATAAGGGACAGAACAATGATATAATAACGAGCAGGGCCAGAATATATTTCATCATGAAACAGAAAATGTTGAATCCGATTATAAAAGATTCTGAAATGTTTACATGTAGAGTTAGAAGCTAAAATGTGTAAGTTATATAATTGTCTTATGTCCATATAATTTTAACAATGATGTAGAATTACTTATAGACAGCGCTTATATGCATGAACAGAATTAGGTGTATCAGTATAGCTGGGCAGAATGTGGTATAATTCGGCCATGACCGAATACGATATTAGTTTGCCCGAAAATGGTATGATTTTGACGGTATATATATGTGACAGTTTGCAGGGTGTTTTTGCCCGATGTGTGTTTTGCCCGAATTTAAAGTCATTGATTTTCGCTCCTGGACTTTAAAGTAATTGATTTTCGCATTAAAAAGAGGTGATGTTCTTGTGCTTTATTTTGGCTTGTCGGGTGAAAATTCGAAATTTCGGGAAAAAACCTCACTACCCCCCCCCCCCCCCCCCCTGAAAAAAAACAGGTCCTATGTCGCCCACAGCCTCCTTGTTCCGCAGCCCCTGCGCCAGTGAACATCATAATCATCATCACAACATCATCATCATCATCATCATCATCACCATCAACATCATCAAATTCCATAATCTTCATCTCAATTGCAATCATCATTCATAGATAAATAAATGGTCTTTATTGCTTCATGAATGGCAATTTCGCAACTGAATTGCACATGAGTTACACACGTTGATACATTCAGTGGCGTAGCGACGGGGGGGGGGGGGGGGGCACGTGCCCCCCTTCCAATAAACAATAAACAACATAAGAGGACATTAAAAAAAAAAGAAAAAAGAAATACATAAGGTGTGCCCCCCAATAATGTTGCGTGCCCCCCCCCCCCAATCAGTCCGACCACGCTACGCCACTGTATACATTGTTAAAATCACAGAACATTTAGCTTGAAATAGGCTACTAAAATCGTGTCTTGTATAATATTGCATAAATACCATACACAGTTAAAAACATAATTCTTAAAAGAAAATGTATAAGTAGGCCTACATATACATCAACATCTTATCATCATCATCATCTTCGGTATCAACATCGTCACCATCATATTCATCATCAGAAAACTAAACTACATGAAGAACATCAGAAGTATTTGCCTTTTAAATCCAATAACGCCAAAAGAAATTATTAATATTTGTTGTAATATGACATATCGATCAAGTAGGCCTACTGGTTTCAATGAAATTGATGTATCGAGTGTAAAACGAATAATTTATATAATTTATTATCCGTTGTGTACTATTTTTATACCCTCAGATTCACTAAAAATATTAAAGGTTATACTTGTAGTTTATAGAAGGGCTTTTCTGTGAATTGATGGTATTAATAATTATTGACCTTTATCTGTATTGCCTGTATTACAAAAATGAAAGCAATTGATTTATAATCGACTTTAAAACAAATGTTTTATCTAGTGCAATATATTCTAAAAAGGCAGTATGGATTCCGTCCGTCCGGGTTACTTTACATCCTTTGCATTTTATTTTATTTTGATGCCCACAGGCACAGCTCAGAACGATGGAAGTTATGTAGAGTTTCAGAACTTTAGAGAGCATGAGTAATCTCGATATGCATATTAATCATCATTCGAAGATCATTTTAATGTGAATCAGTCTAAAATCAGATTAATGCAATGACAAATCAAGATCATTTTAACATCGAGATGAATCAGTCTAAAATCAGATTAATGCAATGACAAATCAAGATCATTTTAACATCGAGATGAATCAGTCTAAAATCAGATTAATGCAATGACAAATCAAGATCATTTTAACATCGAGATGAATCAGTCTAAAATCAGATTAATGCAATGACAAATAAAGATCATTTTTTAACAAAGAGGAATCAGTCTATTTTACTCTATTACTATATTAGCGCCGCTAGTATGCGCCGCGGCGTTAGCCGCGAGCGCGTAGTGCATTTGTACGTAAGGGGCGACTTTGTATAGGAGGCGACTTTGTACAGGAGGCGACTTTGTATAGGAGGCGACTTTGTATAGGAGGCGACTCGTCCTGACAATTAGGGGGCGACTTTGTAAGGAGGCGACCTTGTATAGGAGGCGAGTATGTAACGGGGGCGACCGGATGGGGGGCGAGCCGACCAGTCACCCTACGAAGCACCGCGAAGACTCTGTTCAAGGTCAACACGAATCGGGAATCCAGTCGTCATGTCATTGCTCGATTCTTCCAAATGATGGGTGATATTTCTTGTATAAAAAGAACAAAACAACTGGAAATGAATTAAAGTGAAAAGTGAAAATACTTCCCGCTAAGCCTAGGGTCTGCTAGCTATTCATAAGGACCACTATTCAGAAGGACTAGTGCTATAATATATTCATAATCATAAGGACCATTGTTCATAGGCCTAAGGACCACTAACTATTTTTTTTTTAAACAGCTTTAGTTCTGGATATCGAAAATCCTAAAGCTTCCGGGGGCTCTGCCCCCTGGACCCCCATTGAGATCACCAATTATGGTTCCATTTAATACCTTGACTGATTCCATTCAGGGTTCCATCAGGGTGCTTACAACGTGGAATGGAGGTCGAGGGGGAAGCTTTAGGATTTGTGTTACTTATGAACTCAAAATTGTGTATTGGACAAAATAGTAGGCTATTGACAGCTCAATTTTAAAGGGGTAGTTCAGTTGTGGTAGAGAGGGCACTGCGTAACACAATTTGGTGTGAGGCAATGAAAACCGGAGTGTCGAAATTGAAAGAACATGCAATTTAAAGGGGATAGTTTAGTTTTGGTAGAGAGGGCGCTGCTCATCACAATTTTTTTTGTGAGGTAATGAAAAACTGAGTGTCGCATTTGAGAGAACATGCAATTTTAATGGCAGAATAAACTTTATTTGGTCAAAATCGACCCAGAAACGGCTGAAATATCAATACGTATATCGGAACCTATAATTATTTGGGGCCCAAATAATTAAAGGGGTAGTTCAGTTTTGGCAGAGAGGGCGCTGCAAATCACAATTTTTTTTTGCGAGGTAATGAAAAACTGAGTGTCGAATTTGAGAGAACATGCAATTTTAATGGCAGAATAAACTTTATTTGGTCAAAATCGACCCAGAAACGGCTGAAATGTCAATAAATATATCTGATCTTATAATTATTTGGGGCCCAAATAATTAGATGATTTTTTTCAAAATTGTTTTTAAATGCTTGCACTTTTTCAAAAATGTTCGCGTTTTTTAAATAGCTGTTGATGATCTCTCTATTTAATCCTTATTTCAATAAAACATCACATGCATACTTTTGTATGAAAAATGGTTGAAACCAATGCCTTTGTAGAAAGCGCCCTCTTGTGTTTTAATGGCTCTTTTTTAATGATAACAGGCTTTTTACTTAGTCGAATTGTAATTTTGTATACCTTTCGAGCATGAGTTGTAACTATTAGTTTATAATGTTACTGTCCAGGTTTGGTTACTAAAGTTCAGCCTTACCAAAACTGTACTACCCATTTAAACAGAAAAGCTAACGGGGACCCGGCAGGGAGCGGGCCCACACTTCTCTAAATAAGGTACCGGTTAAAGGGCAATGAACCCCAAGCAAAATTTTGCTTTCATTGGCTCTAAGAGATTGGGAGGAATAATCTCTTAAAGTTAGAGCATAATCGGGCAAGAAACAAGAAAGCTATAAAAGATAAAAATATGAATTTGTATGCAGTGTTTGTCCTTTTTCAAAATAAGTATACGTTTACTATCCCTAAAAACTCACCCCAAAAACTCACCCAAACTTGCAATTTCTGCGTGCAAATGGAATTTTGGTAACACCAATTTCCATTGTTATAATTCAGTCATGCGTGAATTATGTGCCATAATGTACATCAAAATAATGAAAGGAAAGAAACAGAGCTTTTCATACATGTATCTTATCAAAGAAATTATTCATTATGACAGAAAATTTCTGCCATGAAATCCGGTTTCGTTTTTTCTGGGACACTCTGTATTATGAATATAGCGACCCTTTCTTATAAATTATGAATATCGACCCTCATTTCATATTATGAATAGCTGCCCTTTAGCGACCCACTACTCATATTATGAATATCGACCCCAGATATATGAATAGCAACCCTCATTTCGTATTTTGAATAGCGACCATCTTCTCATAGATCATGAATAGCGACCCTTTTCTTCGATTATGAATAGCGGTCCATTTTGTTTTTTATGTTTCGTATGCTCAGTAAAAATAATGTTGTAAATGTTTTGCTGACCACATTCTCTCTCTCTCCTATTTTTCTTCTCTTAACACTCATCATCTTTCTCTGCTTTTCTCTGTCTGTTTGTTTGTCTTGTTCCATATTGCTCTTTTCCTTCTCCATCCTACCTCTTCTCCTTTTCAATACTCAAGCTATCCCTTTTGTAAATATTTTTTCCAATGTTTAATCGTTCGTAGTTTAGATATTTTGAAACTAAAAAAAAGGTGAATCATTTATGTATTTTATTTTGGGGGACCTTTCTTTTACAAGCTTAGCTTCTCTGGTCTCCTCTTTCTTTCATAACTTGTGTTTGTTTTTTAGATTGCATATTGATTGAATGTGACGCTTACAAAAATTGTTCTCATGTTGTTTTGTTGTATTATGCCATGTTCAAATGTGAAAGGAAGAAATAAAATGAAACCTTGAAACCTTGAACCTAGCGAGCGGAATACAACTTGAATATGATAGAATCTACAGTATTTGTTCTGAGAATAATGAAGCTTGGGTAGTGTGATATATTGGCTTTTATATTTGTCATTGACCAAAACTTAGTTTAGATGAAGTAGAGTTGAAGAGTGACAAGTAAGGAAGCAGTAAGAGCAGTTGTCTCTCCCCCACTCTTGTTCCCCGTCACCCACACAGTAAAACAAAATTAAACAACTTTTTAAACAACCAAAAACGCTGTTTAAGCCGGTCCCTCTAACAACGTTGTTTAAAATTTTAAACAACCAAGATCTGGTTGTTCAAAATTTTAAACAATGTTGTTAGAGGGACCGGCTTAAAAAGCCAAAAATGCTGTTTAAGCCGGTCCCTCTAACAACATTGTTTAGAATTTTAAACAACCAACATCTTGGTTGTTCAAAATTTGAAACAACGTTGTTAGAGGGACCGGCTTAAACAGCGTTTTTGGTTGTTTAAAAAGTTGTTTAATTTTTTTTTACTGTGCACAATCCTCATCAAATGAATTACTAATGACAATACAACGTTGCTTTGGACATCTGAGAAACTGAACCTGAATTTCAAGGAGATCTGCCTGTGCAGCAATTTTGAATATTTTGGAGCCTGAGTTTGGAGTTGAACTGAATCAAAGAAGTGAACTTTTGGGACTAAACTATATAAGTACAAGTTCCAACTTCCAAGTCTGCAGAGAAAGTAATATAGCGATTCCCAGGAATTCCCGAAAACAGTTTCAACGCCCCCGGCCTGCCATTTCAGTTGTTGTATACCCGTCCCGAAGTTCAGCTCATCCTAGAAACCCATCCCGTCCCGAAGTCCATGCCCGTCCCCGTGTTACAGATATAATATAGCTTCCGCGTTCGCGTTCATATATAGTGGCCACCATTTACTTATCTCATTTCCCCAAACATATCCCTTCCCTTCCCCTTAAGTATCTAAGTAATCAAGTAAGTAATAAGTTGCCCCTTATAGCTTAAAGGCCCCCCAAAACCTGTATCTCTTGCCAAACGGCTGACCATATAGGAGGAGACCATCCCCGGTAGCACCTTGCTTTAATAAGCAAAACGTGAGGAGATGATCGACTTGTGAGATTATGGGTAATCGTCCTGGTCCACATTCTCGTGGTGGGGGTTGTCAACCTGTTGTCTAGTACATTAACAGGAGGGTGGCTAGGAGAGGAGTGTCTCATCCTCCTAGCTTATGTTTTGAGCGAAACTGTTTCATGATGAAGAAAAGCTATAACTGCACCAGGGTTAAAAACCCCTGCCTTAACTAACCCGCCAGATCTGCCTGTGGTCCAGCGTCAAGCTAGGAAAAATGAAGCGACATCAGGCCAAACTGCAAATGGAAGGGATGCTGCTGATGAGCCACAGAGGGGTGGGCTCGCTAGTCATAAGGACCGCTAGTCATAAGGACCGCTAGTCATAAGGACCGCTAGTCATAACGTGTAACTTCCTATACGTGAAGGACCGCTATTCATAATACGAAAAGGGGGTCGCTATTCATAAAGGCATAAGGACCGTTATTCATAAGGACCGTTATTCATAATGTGAGATGAGGGTCGCTATTCATAATTCACATTGAGGGTCATTACTCATAAGGACCGCTATTCATAATACAAAATCGGGGTCGCTATTCATAAACATGAAGAAGGGGCGCTACTCATAATTTACATTTGGGGTCACTACTCATAAGGACCGCTATTCATAATACGAAAATAGGGTCGCTATACATAATATTAAATGAGGGTCGCTAGTCATAATACGAGAAGAGGACCGCTATTCATAATACCAGAGTAGGACCGCTACTCATAATACGAAATGGGGGTCGCTAGTCATAATACGAGAAGGGGACCGCTACCTATAATACGGAATGGGGACCGCTATTCATAATACGAGAAAAGGGTCGCTAGTCATAATACGAGAGTAGGACCGCTACTCATAATATAAAATGGGGGTCGCTAGTCATAATACGAGAAGAGGATCGCTAGTCATAATATGGAATGAGGGTCGCTATATATTCATAATACGAGAAGAGGGTCGCTAGTCATAATACTAGAAGAGGACCGCTACTCATAATACGGATTGAGGGTCGCTATTCATAATATGAGAACCGGATCGCTATTCATAATATGGAATGAGGGTCGCTAGTCATAATGTAAGAAGAGGGTCGCTATTCATAATACATGCAGGCTACGCCATCAATAAACAATAAACGAAAATTGTTGGTAAGTATGTATATACATGTACAAAGGGAATACTGCGGGGAGGGTGGGCCGAATGGCGGAACACGGTCAGTCTGATGGGTGGGGGGGGGGGGGGGGTGATGAGTCGTGTACGTTATTGGGCACGCCTTTTTTCTTTATTTGTTAAGAAATATATTGTGTTTGTAAAATTAGCAGTGGTGGATCTAGGGGGGTGGGGGTTAGGGGGTTTAACCCCCCCCCCCCCCCCCCCGGGCTGCCAAGTGAAAAT
Organism: Echinarachnius parma; assembly: GCA_037951105.1. Taxonomy (NCBI): domain Eukaryota; kingdom Metazoa; phylum Echinodermata; class Echinoidea; order Clypeasteroida; family Echinarachniidae; genus Echinarachnius; species Echinarachnius parma. The sequence continues at coordinate 133,479 of JBAMJV010007310.1, read as the reverse complement.
GTATCAGTGAAAAAAGTGAAAAAAAATCACTTACGGCGGCTCAAGGACGATGCTCCGCATCGTCATTGGATCAACCCCCCCCCCCCCCCCCCCCTTAGCAAAAAGCTAGATCCGCCCCTGATAGGTATACAGTATATGTTATCAGGTTCGATTCCCACGACCTATTTAAGTTAACCGCATACCGCGCATTCGCAAAGGGGACCACCAGGCAAATAACAACACATTATTATATGTTTTGGTACCGTTTTCTGATATCAAATAGATACCCAACATTTTGCAAAGGGTTGTGTAATTCATTAACAAAGCAATTAATTTCCACCACTTACGGAACCACTACTATTTCCTGGTTCCAAACGGGCCAAACATTTGCGAGTGCGCCAATGCTATTCACGCATACGTTTGTAGACAATATAATCCCGGGCGATTCGTTCGCTCTTCACACATTAGTCCTCGCAATTCAGACCGCATGAACGCATGCTTTAGAATGGTTTTCCAATTATATATTTTTTCTGGTAACATATTTTTGTGAACTTGTTGATGGAATGGAATACTAAAGATGTTACCTTTCTTTAATAAGAATATTATTTTGGGGTGCTGGTACCCTTTAAAGCTCAGTGATGAAGCAGACGTGTGTTTTATTTCTCTCCTGATCGACATTATACAAGTACATTAAAAAAATGTATGTTTTCAATAAATGTTTTTGACAAATATTCGGGGCCGTGTGTCGCCCCCCCCCCCCCCCCTTATAGCTACGCCACAGCAATTAGGGTTTCCCCCATCCAAATTTCCCTTTATTATTATAATTTTGTTGCTTATTAATTGTTTATGGTTAACGACCCTCTTCTCGTATAGTGACCCTCATTCCATGTTATGAATAGCGACCCTCTTCTCGTATTATGACTAGCGACCCTTATTCCGTATTATGAGTAGCGGTCCTCTTCTCGTATTATGAGTAGCGGTCCTCTTCTCGTATTATGACTAGCAACCCCCAATCCGTATTATGAGTAGCGGTCCTATTCTCGTATTATGACTATAGCGAACCTCATTTTTATGAATAGCGGTCCTCATTCCGTATTATGACTAGCGACCCTCTTCTCGTATTATGACTAGCGAACCTCATTTCGTATTATGAGTAGCGGTCCTACTCTCGTATTATGACTAGCGACCCTCTTCTCGTATTATGAATAGCGGTCCTCTAACAGTATTATGAGTAGCGGTCCTACTCTCGTATTATGACTAGCGACCCTCTTCTCGTATTATGAATAGCGGTCTTCATTCCGTATTATGAGTAGCGGTCCTCTTCTCGTATTATGAGTAGCGACCCTCTTCTCGTATTATGACTAGCGACGCTCATTAAGTATTATGAGTAGCGGTCCTACTCTCGTATTATGACTAGCGACCCTCTTCTCGTATTATGAATAGGGATCCTCTTCTTGGATTATGAATAGCGGTCCTTATGAATAAAGACCCAGATTTTGTATTATGATTAGCGACCCTCTTCCCATATTATGAATAGCGACCCTCTTCTTGGATTATGAATAGCGGTCCTTATGCATAATGACCCTTATGAATAGCGACCCTCTTCTCAAATTATAAATAGCGGTCCTTATGAATAGCAGTCCTTATGATTAGCGGTCCTTATGACTAGCGGTCCTTATGACTAGCGGTCCTTATGACTAGCGAGCGGACCCCGCCACGGGGAAGAGAGGCCCTAATAACAACAAAAACACAAATAGGCATAGGAACAGGGAACGTCTGAACATTACATCAACCCGGAAACCATAGACATCCTGTACACCAACTAAAAGGCTTCAAGTATGGGAAATCATCGGACTCTCAGAGACCCACTGGACAGATAGTGGGTGAATTTGTGTATGACGGTTACAAGATCCTTTGTTCAGGCAAGGAAAGTATACACAGGGAAGGAGTTGCACTAATCTTAAACAGAACAGCCCAGAATGCCCTTCTTGGATATAATCCAATCTATCTAGACTGATAACTGCACGATTTCAAGTATACAATCAGGAACTTTTAAAGTCATCCAAGTCTACGCTCCAGATACGGCACAAAGTGAAGAGGTCACCGATGAATTCTACAATTTGTTGCAGACCACAATATTGACAAATCCCCAAGTAAAGACATTTTGATGGTAATGGGAGATCTTAATGCAAAAGTGGGAAGAGACTTCAACCAATGGAACCAGGTGATTGGACAACATGGACTGGGGAATGCCAGGGGAGAAAAGCTCCTCAATTTTTGTGCAGCGAATGACCTTATTATCACAAACACAATGTTTAAACAGAGGAAGGAAAGCAGGCAGTGGACCATCATGATTAGTGGCAGATGGAAAAGCTCAGTAAGCAACTCCAGAAGTTTTCCTAGCGCTGATGTATATAGGTTCAGATCTCCAGCTATATGTAATCGCCAATCTACGATTGAAATTCAAATCAAAACCAAGAGTAGACTTCCCCAAGAGGCAAGAAATATGAGGTATTCAAACTCAAAGATCACAAAACAAGAACAGCATATGAGATTGAAATAGGTGCAAGATTTGCACCAATACTAAATGAACATGACACAGATGTAGAAACATTATGGGAAGAAGTGAAAACAGCTGTCAATGAATCTTCCCAGAAAATACTTGGACATCAGAAATCAAAACAACAAGATCCCTGGATTAGCGAAGAGGTTATACAACTTAATTGGCAATGAACGGAAGGAAGCAAAACAGGACAAGATAAATGACCCAAGCAAGAAGCCGAGATATAACTTCCTCAATAGAGAGATAATTAGAAGAAAACCCAAATAATGTAAAGATGAATGGCTGAAAGATCTTTGCAAGAAGGTAGAAAACTCTCACCAATTTGCCAAGACAAAAGCTGTTTACACGACAATCAAGCAAATCTCAAAGAAACCTATAGCATCAGAATGCAGACCATTAAAAGCAAGAAGGGACATGTTCTGACGGAGATGACTGAAGTAAAGGATAGATGGAAGGAAAATTATCAAGAACTATACAACAACCAGAACCCTGTAGACGAAGAGCAAACAAACATACCAGAAATGCCCAGCCTGGATCCTGTACCAGATATTCTTCGGGACGAAGTATAGAGAGGGCCGTAAGGAAACTTACCAATGGAAAGGCACCAGGATACGACCGCATAACAGGGGAAGAACTCAAAGCGCAGCCGGCGAGACGGACATCGATGTACTCCTTATTAAGCTGTGCAACAAGATATGGCATGAGGAAACATTCCCGTTGGAAAGGGGGAAAGGCAATCTAATCCCAATCTTCAAGAAAAAAGACAAGCTATAGGCTGTGGAAATTATCGAGGCATTAGCTTATTGAGCAACGCTGGGAAAGTTTTCAGATCCTAAAGAAAACAGAGGTTAATATCTACGAAGCACAAGCCGGCTTCCGCCTAGTCTAGTTCTAGACCCTCGGAAGTTGATCTCCGCCACCCCGAAAAGCGCTGCCAAAACGAGAGATCTGTATATCAGCATTAGTCCACCCAGGGGCGTAGACAACGGGGGGATGCGGGGTATGCATCCCCCACCTCACAAGGTGGGGGGGGGGGGGATGACATGTACAATCACCCCCCCCCCCCCCCCCCAGGTTTTAGGGAAGGATTTTTTTTGCGTGTGTATCTGTAAACAGAGTGGGGAAGAAAAAATTAATTGTATGAGCTAAGACTTGTTAATTGTAACGTTAAAAAAGTAATTTATACATCCACTTTACATTCTCTCAGTTTGTTGTGTAACTTGCGTATGGTATGGGATGAGTATTTTTTTCTGTACCGGGCCATGTAGTTTCCGTGTAGGCTGGTATTGCTCTGGCTGCTTGTGTGACGTGCACCAAATTGCACCATTTCAAGTATATAAATGCAAAATCGTCTCCGTGGGAGGGGGATACCCCCTCCCAAACCCTCCATATTTGGCTCTGCCCCAGCCCTCGGTAGCTTCGAACCCCGCGGGACTCATTCTTGGCTAAAGGCTATGTTGTTGGATCATACATAATGTAGCATATGGTTTATGTTGGAACTGTGTATGACACTAAATATAAATACAATATTTGTGTGTGGGTTGGGGTGCATATTTATTAGTGTGTCAATATTTGTTTTCTTCGTGAAAATATATTTAAAATTTCTGGTTGATCAAATCATAACACGCTTTCCCAGATACAGTCAATGTTAAGCCCGAATGTCCTGTCTATACCTATAGGTAAGGTAAGCACCAGAGTGCACGATTTCAAGTCTAAAAATGCAAAAACTCCCCACGGTGGGAGGGGGGACACCCCCCTCCCACACCCTCCCCCCCGCTCAGTCGCTTCGCTCCCTCGCAATGTCTCACTCTCACATCTGGCTCAAAGTTGGCGGCCCTGTGAGTGTGGTTGGGCATGAATCCCTATACACAAAAAATCGTGAGCCGCCTTAGGTTTTTGCCCCTCCCCCCAAATCCAAAACTGTTTCCGGCGCGCCTGGTCTCGACCATCTTAATGAATGATCTTGGCTGCGAACAAAATATGACAAGACCCCCCACTGAGAGGACTTTCAACCAATTCCCTCGGTCTCGAAAAAATTAGACAGGCGGTCTCGGCGGGGAAAAATTGGTCTCGGCCCGGTGAACGGCAAATCACCCCCCCCCCCCCCCCCCCCCGGTGTTAGAACCTGTCTACGCCACTGTCCACCTATGACTCGACGATCGGAGTAGAGATCCAGGGAAACAGAATCAACAATTTAAGATTTGCAGACGATATCGTCTTGCTTGCAGACATTGAGAGAAATCTACAAGCTCTAGTAGTTGTAGTCAATAGAAGTAGTTCAAACTTTGGCCTGAAACTCAACATCAACAAAACTGAAATGCAAGTTATTACCAAGCAACCAAGCCGAGAAGTTCACCTACTTGGGAGGGATAATTTCACAAACAGGATCATGTTCAGAAGAGGTTCAAAACCGCATTGGAAAGGCACTTGGAGCATTCCAGGCCCTTAACCAAATCTGGTCATCAAAGGACATACGCTGCACAACGAAAGTAGAACTTTATAAAGTACTTGAACTATCCATCCTCCTCTACGGTGCTGTAACCTGGACCCTCAAAAAGATTGATGCCAATAGACTACATACTTTTGAAATGACATGCCTCAGGAGAATCATGGATGTTACTGGACTTGACAGGCTCAGGAACACATTAATTCGGAACAACCTACATTATGCAAGAAACAATCAACGATTAAGTCACTACCAAAAGATTGAGATACTTTGGACATCTCAACCGAATGAACCCCCAAAGATACCCACAATTAATACTCCTCAACGGTAGAATACATGGGAACCGACCAAGAGGAAGACCAGCCAAAAAGTGGACAGATTGTGTAAAAGAGGACTGTAATACTATAGACGCATAAATTATCTAACCCAAGCCAAAAGATTAACCGAAGACAAGAAGATGTGAAACAGTAGCCATCACACATCCAGGCGATGGTGTGGACGGCATAAGTAAGTAAGTATAGCTTAAAAGAATATTTTGCAATTATATTTTATTGCAACTGTTGTTATTTACATTTATATAAGTTTTGTTATTTGGATCATTCTGTTTGGATGAAAGAGATTTGTGATTCCTTTATCGGTCAATATACATATTTGCCAAGTGACATATAAATATATACTCGGTTTATATAGCGCCTCATATGATTGATAATCATCTCTAAGCGCTTTACAATGATATTATCGTAATTTGAATCGTGTCCAAGCACTTTATTTAGGGTTTTGTTTATTTATGTTTTATATTTTGATACTACGGCGGTCTATTTGAACTAACCCCTCCCCCGATTGGAAGTCAGTGAGCTAGCGGACCAATACAGAAAATCTGATTCCACTCGGAGCCCGAATATAGGGCGCAGACAGAGCCGACTCGACCCGATCCGACTGGTTTTCAGTTAGGCTAGAGTCAGTTTCGCTCAGTCGGAGCCGATCCATTATGTTGAATCAGCCTCGAATGACCTCCGACTGGCACTTGACTGGAAAAACCGGAGTCCTGAGGCAGCGCATGCTGAGATAATCAGGCTGAAAACCAGTCGGATTCGGTCGAGTCGGCTCTGTCTGCGCCGGGCATTAGCTTCAGAGGGGATGCTTGAGATATGGTTGTACGGAAATTAAGATTGAATAATACTTGATGACAGTCAAGTAAACTACGTATGGTGCCCATTTAAGGTTAGTTTGTTTGTTTTTAATTTGTTGATTATTTTTATTTCCAAATCATGATTTTAAAAGATACATACAAATTCAGAACATAATAACATCGAACATTATACAAATATTTTAACAAAAGTAGTATTACAAGTTCTTAATGGAATTAATTCTATAAAAATGATTATTGGTAGGATGGGGAACCGGTAGGATAGCTCGTTTCAGATCCATCAACATGATGGATCTGTTCTTCCGCGAGGTCCTATAATCACAATTATGGTACACATAACATAGAGTCAGTTCTCTTTTCAATTACAATATGGTACTCTACTCTCTATCCTATCCCAACCTTCCAATCATCACATGCGGGTCATAACAAATCTGTATATAGGCTATTATTACAATTAAATTAAATTATTATAAAATATGAATATAATGAGGGGGTACATATGTTCACCTGACAAGCAACCAAAAAAAGAAGAAAAAAGTTCTAACCCATTTACTTTATATCTCATAACTGATCTAATTTTGCCCAGTAATGATGTGTGTGGGGGAGGGGGGGGGGGGGGGGGGGCAGGCACCTCATGCACCATAGCTATGCCCCTGTTCCACCCCTGCAAGTCGTGTTTTACTGAACTGTAAATGCCTGCAAATTAAAAGGGATAGCCTACTATTATTTTTACCAAACGGTTTTCCGAAACTCTTCGGTATTCCGGTTGTCAGGCGCAATTCACATTTGTATATGTTGATGGGTCAATTATGTCATGGGTACATGTGTGATGAAATATGTGAAGAGGTCTAGGATCGAGTCTTCAAACAAAACTCTTTGCGATTATTTTCTATAAACGGTCGCAAGAGGGCCGGCCAATTAAATGTCAATTTCATGGCGATGGCAACTTGGCAACGGCAAGCCGATCGAACAAGTGAGATAGTGAAGGTAAGTTTTTCACTGATATTTTCATTTGTGAACTTATAATAATTTTAAAAATAAATCAAATTGTAAATTTACTTCAATGGCTCACTCTTTTTAAGAAATGCAGAAGAGTTTCACGAAGAAAGTTAGCGATTGTTCGCCATAAATTCGGCTGATCGAGCTAGCGCGGGCTGCACGTCGATTGCCAGCGGCAGAAGCTGATACAGATCCCCGTAACCGCTGGCGCCGGGTTCGCGTCCACCTACCTACTAATAATTAGTATGGACTATATGTCTATACTATGGTAGGTGTATGATTTAGTGACCCCCACATCGGCACCCTAAAACATTTCCGACAGTTTAAAGTGATGCCTGTAAAGTGTCAGATATTGCACAAAATGACATTTGAGACTTCAATCCTATATCAATATCATTGTAAAATACAATTGAAAGATTTGTGAAAGTTTGAAAGAAAACGAACACTGTTTACCTAGTCCTAGTGAAAAAAACGAATATTGAGTTCATATTTTATCACCGAATACTGATGGTCTGCCATACTTTTGTCACAGTAATGAATGATCCGTTTGAGATATTCGCACCAGTGTATTTTTACACACGTAGTACATAATTCATGGAATTTGAACTCGCTCGGCTCAAAGTTCAATCTCCGGAATGTTCTCACGGGTGCTGCATGCGGACATTCTCAGCTAAGACATTGTACTTCTTTTCAATTGCGTTGATTAACGCTTTAGAAATAATGATTTTCAATGATAATTATCTTCATACTAAAGGGACATTTGAAAAAATCAAACCCTATTTTATTCTTCTCTTACCATAAGCTAAACATCACGGTAGAAGAGAAACGAGGAAGCTCCAAGTAATTTTCGTGGATTTGGACACTTTACAGCAATACAGGTATGACTTTAAGACTTACAAATTGTACAAATTTCTTGAAATTGTACTCACACATTGAGAAAATAGTGCAGATTCCGATGCGATGATGAGATTTGCGATGTATTAATTATATTTTGAGATGGCGCCTTCGAACGCGCGTGGTTTTTTGGCTTCACAAGTTCGAAGTGTTTTTTATACTGGAACCCCCTCAACTCTCGTTGACCATGCACGCAACTAAAAATTTCTTGTGCGATGTTAATTTTGTTGGCATTATTTCACAAATTTACTCGTAGCGGATGATCTACGCATTATTTCTCCTCATAATTTCGACCAGTTTAGACTAGTTTTTAAGGGTAGCGCGCATCATCACATGTGCGATTTTTCACAACACGCGCAAAAACAAATATTACGCGGTGTGCCGATATTAAAAACAGTGCCGATGTGTAGTGCCGAAATTTCGAGGATTTGTGCAGCGATCAACGTAATATTTTTCTGAAAAACAAGGCAATCGCGAACAGAAGAGGATTGCCGGTCAGGTCATATAGATCTATATAAAGTAGAATACTGTGTCCTATTATTACCGGATATCAATAGTTTGACGGCACAAAGCCAAAGGCAAAGCAAACATTATTAGATGCATGAAATCAAAGTGGAAATTATACGAGCAGCTGCATAAAGTTAAACTCATATTCATAAAGAACACATTTGATGTAAAATATCTTCAAGAATTTACCAATTCCTTGTAAACCCTTCCAGAAAAAAGCCTCTTTCCGACGCATAATTTTGTGTTTTATTACCGAACATGAATGTTTTGCATGGGAATGTCATTGACATTCGCGCTGCCACAGGTGTGCTGCAAAAACGCGTGTAAAACGCCTCAGGGTGCTTATTTTCTTTGGGAAATGATGGAAATTTTTTGCTGAACATTCATTTATTATCCTCCGTTAATGCCGACTGTCAAATTCAACTCAAAATTTGAACTTTTTTTCCAATGAATGAATTTGTGAATTTGCATGTCCGGTAATACAACACGTTCGGTAATACAACATTCAGGCATCTTTATGTAGCATCCAGATCCTATAATATACAAATAATACACGGTCTAGAGGGCGTTGTGTAAATGCATCACACGCGAGGTTTTGTTAGCTGTGCGTTGCGCACATCTAACATAACCGAGAGTGCGATGCATTTAAATCGTAGTATTATTTATTTTATAAAATGAGCTCAACCACGGAATTTGTTATTTTGCTGGATTATTGAAAACAGACTTGCCACAATTAGTAACCCAGTCTATCTACTCTCTAGAGAGAGTGTGAATTTATTAGGAATTTACAAAATTCATCATCACTACAGCACTCGCTTCACTGAATTTGACTCTGCAGATCAAATGCAGTCCGATGTGAAATTGCCGAAAATGTTCCCGTAAAAGTGAGAATTATCAAAGGATTTTATGCATTTCCATTCCAAAACTTAACAATATCAAACCACATACCATATAATTTACGAAACTGCCAATATTAATTCACAACTTTATAGTTCAGAAAACGAGGCAATTTCCATCTTTTTCCCGTTTATTTTTGCGAGTTTTTTTCTTAGGTAGAAAGAAACAAACTATGTAAACAAGCATTGTGACGTCACGGGTTGCACACCTTCTGCACGATGGTTGTGCACTATCTGCACGATGGCTGCGCAGTCTCTGCACGGTTGAGCAGTTGGTGAAAAGTAATCAATGCCCACGTGATCGGAATTAGCCAATCATGTTACTGAATTTACCGGAGCCGTTTTATAATATTGTACAAGATGCCTTTAAATGTAATGTTACTATACCATGGAATTGCCCATATATCCAGAACTGAAGGATGATTTTGTTCATAATTATGTAATTGTAATATGTAAAATAGTTAGCTATTAAATAGTAAGTTTTATATAACGCCTTAGAATGTTCTCGTGTTGTGATTGGCTGAATTCAGGTCACATGCTATTCAGAAAAAATGATCTATCTGCACTCAGTAACTGACGTCAGCCGTGCTATAGTCGACTATTGCACGGCTGACGTCATCAATTAAAGGAGTGATGTACCGGCGGTACACCCTACACGTTATTAAACGTACATTACGCGTCGTGTGAACATGCATGCATGCAGCGAGCTTCGCTGCATTTTTATAAGCATGCTTTAATCGTTGTTTGTTTGTTTACTTATACTGCGTTGCGAGTTTACTCTGTTGCACGGACAACAAGCGCGCTAAGCGCGCACAAGCTGTCTGGTCGCGTCGTTAAGATGTTCATAAAGGTTGTACACACGTCAGGTACTTCTAATTCTCCCGTGTACAAAGACCGCGTTGCGTTTAAGCGTTCTAAGTACTGGTACTACGCTTAGTTCTCGCACTTTGAACTCAAGTACCTATATATTTCACTTGGATTATTCATCTGGATTAAAATATTGACTCGCACCTTCTTTGGATTGTTTATCTGGATAACATTATTGACATTGTTTGTTTATTGTACACTGGATCGAACATGGTATGTATATTACTTTTACGATGGCGAATTTTGTGTTATTAAACTGAAGATGAACTAGGCCTAGCAAATGTTCTTGATTGAACGTTACTCTGTATACCAAAAAGTTAACTAAATATGCAATGAATCCTCTTGAAGCTTTTGCAAAATGTGTAGGGCTAAACTCTCTTGATTGAGGATGTTGATCATTTGAAAGCGGATGAACTAGACAAAGTGTTGAGTTGCTTTTATGCTGGTTTGAGAAAGGATGACGGTACATTGTACACAAAAAAGAGCATTCAATTTTACGGCGAGTTCTTTTGGAACATAATGAATGAGAGGGGACAATTTTCCTTCATTGTAATGTTATTTCATATTTCTGTAGGGTGGGGGGGGGGGGGGATAATAATACAGGCCATCCTCCACACCTCAAATATTGGGGGGAATATATCCCCCTCATCCCACCCCCCCCCCCCCCCCCCCCCCCCTTGATCGACGCTCATGGTACAGTTTACAAAATTCTAAAAGTTGAAATTCAATGATGCTTAAATGTTAGTAATTAAGACATATAAACAGATTAGTTACAGGGCCGTTTTCATTCAAAATTTTCATTCACATCTCGCATAGCAACCATTGCTTTTAGGTTCGGCTGAGAAATTGTTTTGTCCGGGGGGTGGGGTGGGGGGGGGGGCGAGTTACCTCAGTGGAAAATATAATCTTTGTCTTGATCGGGTTAACCAATGAAGACCCCTCCCGGGGATCGACATAATTGAATTACTATATTCTCTCCCCTCCCATGTTAGATGAAGCCCTGATTCAACTGGATCCCAGAGTACAAGTAACGATCAAGAAGTTGCTTGTGAGATGAAAAGACATGTCTTCAGTGAATCAGAGAAGATCCCTGCCCATCTCCCCAAGGGTCATCCCTCTCCTCAAGGAGACGCAAGCTTCTGCTAAGACACCCCATGCCAACATCACCAAGTAAGTCAGCTCTATCTCTGATCTATATTACCAGGGTTATTGTTGTAGTATTTTGATTATTTCCAGAAACAAAGAGCGGTTATTGTTCAACGTTCTATAATTTTTTCTGATGAATGACAGTGTTCTGGTGTAAGCTAAATAAGTTATTAAAAGCAATTTCCTTCATATTTGTTTAGACATATATACGAAGCTTCCACACTAATTTTTTCTATTGAAAACATTTAGTTAGAGTTGCTCTCTGTTTTATCAATGCTGTTATTATTATTATCTTTCTATAAAGAGTGTAATGATTGTATTCTGCCAGGTATTCTGATCCCCATCTGTTGGCCTCATCATGGGCAGTGGACATCCGCCAGAGACTGGAGGAATGTGTGGGCAGTGAGCAGCAGCCAGACAACAGCGTGGTCAGTGACTTCATAGCTGAGCTCAGTGCGGTCTTCATATCGGCTCTGCAGAGAAACAGGTCACACAAATATCTGCATATTGTGTATCTCAGTAGTCAGTACCCATTATTTGGTTTGAAAAATCACAATTCAAGATTTCTACATTTCATTTATGCTTCCAAAATTTGTCTTGGAAGGTATATAGACACAGATCATGCCTCTACCAAATTTCTTTGCATGTTTTTTGTCTCCGTTAGGAAGAGAACATTCAAATTCTCACTGTCTTTAAAGAGCACTAAAGAAAAAAAACAATTGTTTAACATTAGAAATCTTTGTGAGGATCAAGTATTTGATTCTCATACATCCCACATTTTTCTGATGTTGTGTCTTTGTTCTGCATACTTAGTTTATTTTCATACATTGCTAAATATAATTGCTATGTATATTTGTTTTTTTCTCTCTCTCCTTTGCCATCATTCATATTCTATGATTATTTGTCCTTTGTATTATATGTGATTTACATTCTATGAACCACTTTAACTATATTATTTTCTTTGTTGGAAAAGGAATGAAATAATGAGTAAATCATAATTCTTCTTGTTTACTGTGCAGTCGGCACCATTGGCTGTATTTGGGAGAGATCCTACGTCTCTGCATACCCTATTCAAGCATATGTGATAGTGATGAACAGGTGAGTTAATTGTGTCTTTCTTCTTTAAATTGTATGCATTAGAAATACTGGTACATTCAAACATGTGTATAGTGACTGCTTATAAAGGCAAACAAGAAAAGTGACCACTATAGACAGGCAACCTCTCTCTATAAAAAAAAAATTTAAAAAGTTCCATAACATTGTTTTTGCACTGAAGGGGATCATTGTTGGTGGCCACTAAAGCTAAGTGGTTTCTCAAACATGATTTACTCTATTTTAGAAAGGGAAGCCAAAAGCTGGCATTTATGCTCACTGTATTACTGATTAGTGCATAATTTCTGTCACTTTTAGTATATCACCTTTGGGTGTCACTTATATAATCATTTATTTTATGTTTCATTTGTACTGTTGGAAAACATGGCAGTCTCCCGTAGGCAGTCAATAGAGATGAAATCGGGCTCAAACATAAATATACATTATTAGTGATTAGTGACGGAAAGTATGCACTTATCATTAAAGGGATCTAGTAACTTTGTTGACATGTGCAAAAAGTGATGAATGGTTGATGCAATGTATATTGTTGTTATCTCATATGTCCACAGGGTATTGTGTGAAAATTTCAAGTCAAATGGACATTGTATGGCCAAGTAATGAGCGAAAATGCAAAGTGATATTCAGTAACTCACTGCACTCACTTTGTACACGGAAGAAAAACTCGCCCGGAGTTTTTCTTATCTGAATACTTCAATCGTACATATCTTTGTAACGAAAGGGAAATTTGAAAAACCGAAACCGGTCCCATGATTTTATTGTTAATACGAATACAACAAGGTATAAGGGAACCGCTAGAATTAACATTTTATTTTGAGGATGTGGACAATGTTACTAAGTCCCTTTAAAGGGGAGCCAAGCGCTGACATTCTTGCTTACTATTACTGATAAGTGCATAATTCCAGTCACTTCTAGTTGTATATTTCCTCTTAGGTATCACTAATAATGGAAATAATCAATATTTTTTAAAACCACTATTATCTGTTTTGACTAACCCTGGAGGCTGCCATATGTTTTCCAATTGCACCTTATGAAATGTCATCTGACCTTGCACTTACAAAAGCAGGTTATGTATCATCTGGCATAGCAGCAGATTCAACAACAACGGTTACATTATCCTGTCTATGTAATAAGGTACAATATAAATGTGAACACCCCAAGTGTTTTTGGTTGAATTAAAAAAAGTTAATGGATCACTTTAAAGTCATACCTGTAAAGTGTCCAAATCCACGAAAATTACTTGGAGCTTCCTCGTTTCTCTTCTACCGTGTTGTTTAGCTTATGGTAAAAGAAGAATAAAATAGGGTTTGATTTTTTCAAATGTCCCTTTAGTATGAAGATAATTATCATTTAAATCTTTTATTTCAATCACGTTGATTAACGCTTTTGATAAAAAGTACAATTGTCCTAGCTGAGAACGTCCGCATGCAGCACGCGTGAGAACATTCCGGAGATTGAACTTTGAGCCGAGCGATTGCAAATTCCATGAATTCTGTACTACGTGTGTAAACATACACGGGTGCGAATATCTCAAACGGATCATTCATTACTGCGACAAATGTATGCCAGACCACCAGTATTCGGTGATAAAATATGAACTCAATATTCGTTTTTTTCACTAGGTAAACAGTGTTCTTTTTCTTTCAAACTTTCACAAATCTTTCAATTGTATTTTACAATGATATTGATATAGGATTGAAGTCTCAAATGTCATTTTGTGCAATATCTGACACTTTACAGGTATCACTCTTTAAGCAATTTTGAGTCTTGTTTTCTTTGGCCACAGTTCATTTTCTCATGAATAAAGATTCAATTCTTACCCCAAAGTTTCAAAGTTTGAAAATGTATAGTTGGCCAAGTCTATCTTCAACTTGTATTTTAAAATAGAACTTGAATTATGATCAACTTCAATCCTCTACAAAAATTATATTTAATGGTATGTTTTCGTACAATACAAAATGATATGAGTGTTTGTTACTTCCACTCTGCATCAATGCACTTTAGTAGAGTTCAACACTGATTTGTCCCCTTTTGCAGCTAAGACATTATGCCAGCAGGGCCTACTTCCAGACGAGGCAACACAACACGCCCACTGCCGGATCAGACATTGACAATGTGCTTGCCAAAACCTTTCCAAAAGTAAGTTACTTAAATTGATATATGTGACTGGATATAGCAAAATACTTGCACCTGTCGGTAATTCGTGTTTTGAAGAAATAGGCATTTGAAGTTCACATAATGTATGTAAAAGAATATATGTTTGTAAAATTGAAACAGTCATATTTTTGCCAAATGTTGTTCGATTCTTCATATTTTTTTAAAGTGATAATAAAATCTCTTCTTCCATACTTTCTAAAGAAACTTGATATGTAAAATTGCATTGTTTGTTTATAAATCTAGAAAGAATATTGCACTGGGTAAACTACAGACTTCATTCCAGGGTAGATACCCCATTTTTGTTCTCGGAGTATCTTGACCAATCAATTTCAAACTTGGTTTGGGTACACGTACATATCGATTATCGAGATGACAATAATCTCATTATATTTTGGTGTCATGAAGTCAAGGGTCAAAGGACTGGGCTCATTATAAACCGAACACAAGAAGTAACTACCCCCCTAAACAAGTGCACATAATTTCATAACCAAGAATCGTTTCAAGATTTTGTCTCAGCAAATATTTCTATAGTAGTTAGGAAAACAATGTGCAAAAATAAGATGTAACCATTAATTCATAGTTGAGTAAGCACACATCAAAGAGAACATTTTCATATTTTAAAAATTGCAAAAGTAATATTATAGCAGTTTATTGAGAAATTTCAAATTGCGCTGTTTTATAATTGCAATTAATACTTTGAACCAAATGTGCCATTAAAAAATCAAAATGGATGGATTATCATACACCATTGTTTCAATAATCAATGCATTAAAGGGATAGTTGAGTATTGGCCAAACTTAACTTAAGTAACCAAAACCTGCATCATTACGGTAAAAACTAATAGTTATAACTCCACCATGCTCAAAAGGTGTACACAAGTACAAACGACTGTTTGTTCTCATTAAAAAAGAGCCGTTACAACTCAAGAGGGCGCTCTCTAAAAAATCATTGCTTTTAGCCATTTTTTCGTACAAAATAGTGCATTTATTGTTTTGTTAAGATAATGATTCAATAGAGATATCATCAACAACTATTTAAAAACCTTTTTAGATTTTTTTTCAAAGTAGTCTATAAGCATTTTTTGTATTTTTCTAAAAAGTCAAAATGTCCCCCGGCCGGTAGACTTATGAATGAAATATCTTGAAATCAAATTTTAATTTAACTATGAGAGCATTTGAAAGGGAATGATTCTCATTTTACATCTTTTATTCAAGGAACGTTCAAATGGAATTAAAACCATCCAATTTAGTGTCAAGGGGCATTTCGGGCAGTACCAATACTCAAGTGTACCTTTAAGTCATATGTGCCGTTTGACAACAATGTACAGGCATACGCAAGTTCTTGTGGTACTTGAAATTGGGTCATTTTGTCTTCAATATGTGCTCATTCAGCCATTAAGTGATGAATATGTCAAATTTTTACACAAAATGTACATAACCGTAGAAATATTGTGCTCAGATGACATCCTGAAACAATTATTGGTTGTGCAATTATGAGCAGTTGTTTAAGGGGTAGTTACTTTTTGTGTTTGGTTTACATGAACAAATATTTGTTTTTCATGGAGAGGTTGTAAAATTAATTCTTCAGTTATTAATTGTACATGTGCTGTAAAACACATAATCATCATCATCGTACTATTATGATTACTATCAAAAATCATATACTTTAAGGTACTTGTTCATTCTTTCATCTCCTTTTTAACAGACTGTCCAGGCATTGAAGGCCACAGGGGGTGATTCAAAGGACTATCGGAACCCTCTGACCCCCTTACGATCCACCAATGGCACCGCACAGAGATACAACCCCCTCTCCATGTCGCTGCCTGATGGGGCTGACCCATACACTCTGGAAAGACCTGTGAGTATACATTGCATTGATGTAGCGCTAAAGACAAGGGTTCTAAGTGTTATAGCATTGTTATTATCCTTTGTCATCTGGTGCAGTTCAAACACACACCATCTCAACTCCCTGGGGAGCATATAAGCCCGAGCTGCTCTACTAGGGCGCTACAGGCTAATTTAACACCCGACAAAGTACCCATTTATACTCCCAGATAGAGAGCAGCAATGGGGATTAAATATCTTGCTGAAGAACATAAAAATGCCAGGGCATCATTCAGTTTTGCACTCTGATCCCATGATTTGAAGTCAAAGCTTATCTGATCATGTCATGTATTAAGTATGCTATCATATATTAAGTTGAGAAGGAAACATTTAGTTTCTACAGGGCTTCTAAAATGTAAACAGTATCTCCAAAGTGCTAACAGATGATATGATCCTTTAAAAATACCTATTTTATCTTCATATTGATTTTTTCAGGGAGATGAGGAGAAGCACACTCCAAGAGGAATCAACTTTGGTCACATTAGGGAAGCCCTTCCTGTAGTTGTCATGGAAACAACTAGATGTAAGTCAATACAAGTGCTTAAAACGATCCATTAACTTTGTCACATTCAACCAAAATCACTTGGAGCTTCCACATTTATCTTGTACCCATTTGTTTGGCTTAAATGGTAACAGAAGAATGAAATGGGTTTTGATTTTTCAAAGGTCTCCTTAATAATGACTATATTCATCATTCATGATTGAATAAAAAAGAGTTTTGGTGCGCTTTTCGATTGTAGTAAAAAATCAATGGGTAATCAGTGATATCATCTGATATCAACTTTTGTTTTTCTTCACCAGGTGAGTTAATTTTTCTATAAACATTTGCACATCATTCAGAAGAATCTGATTATGATAATATTGGATTGAAGTCTCGACTATATCTTTTAGAAAAATATTATGAAGTTAATGGATCAATTTAATGACTTGATATGTTTTGCATACTCTACATGTTTTATTTGTGTATATAGTTATCACATGTAAACAAATCTTATTGATTTGTAATAAAAGTAATAAATATTGGATTATTAGTATTCCAGTCATCATTACAATGTATTTCTTTTCTTTGCAGATAATGTAATGCATTAAAGATGATACCTTTTTACATTAGCCTTTTATAGAAATAAAATCATTATGATTATTTGATTTGATAGTTCGATGCGGGCTGCACGGTTTGATTGAAAGGCTCATTGTCCTATGTGGGGGTTGAACTCTGACTGGAGCGTGCTGCAATGTTGGGCACCATGTTGTCATTGGCCTGTATCATTGGCATTTGGTGGCAGCGGGTTCCGTGTTTGTTGACAGAGCTTCATTCATGCGTCTTGAAATTTGATGCCACTGTTTCTGTTAAGGTTATTGTCAAGTAGGTGGATGTGTATTGCTTCTTTAATTGGGCATGCGTTCAAATGCTGGTCCAATACTATAATATTCAACCTCTGTTGGTAGTATGTTGAATACAGTTTTCTTTTCTTAAGGCCTACCATACACCCATTCCTTTTTACGACTGCCTATTTCAGCCAAGCTACTATCATATCAATCGCAGCCACAGAAGTATAGCGTTTGGTGCAGTTCCATGCATAGTGTTCCCTGTTGTTTTAGCCTACATTAGGTGGGGATTTTCATGAAAATGTTCCCTGAGCCGTATGTATCTCTGTATATTGGGCGCATCCCCCTTTACATGGGTTCTTCCGTCGGGATAAAGCATGGTAAGTACACCGGCAAATACAGTATACATAATGGCCCGGATTCACAAAGGAAGTTAAACAATTGCTATTTTCTAATGATATGACTGTAAGTGCTGGCTTACCAACAAATTTTACCATCTGAGAAAACAAACATTTATTTGGTGCCTTTAGTAAATGTGTAGCATCTACATGGTTAACAAGTAATGAGTTTACATTCTTTCTCCATCAGTTTACAAATGGCACTCCATAGATGTAGACCATGGTTTAAACCGTAGTTTACACAAACCTCCTTTGTGAATTCCACCTGTTATGTTTGTGCATAAATATGCACATTTTACTCTTATCATAAACAAAAACATAAATGATTATGCTCAGATGAGGCTGTATGGAATGAAGGGCTAGGCATGACTGCAGCAGCCATGAACCTTGACCTCAACGACAGGGTCACCTCCCCTTCAAAGCCAGTGGCCCCACCCCGCCTACCTGACCAATCCTGGAAGACTGAAGGACCTCCTCGCCTCAAGGAAGATTTGGATGTTAGTGTGCTGGCTCAATCTGTGAGTTCTTCCTCCATAGCTAGCTCTTATTATGCTTCAGTTTAAATTCAGTCTTTTATTCTTAATGTTTCTTAAAATAGTCTTAATATCGCTGTCATTTTGAACATTTAGAACCTCGTGCAGAACCGGAAATGATTATAATTATTGAGAATTTATATGCCACCACTTACCTAGAAATAATATTCTGAGGTGCATCATTACCCTGGCTTTACCCTTTCATTTTGTTTAAAGCACACAAGGTCTTCTTTAGTTCAAATTGTTGATTTCTTGATTTGATTTTAGGACAAATATTGGTATTTAAAAAAAAATGTATTCATTTTCATAGACTGTGTCGAATACATATTTTTTGTGTTAATGCATCTTTATCATCATATCATAGCCTTTCATTCCCCCTCTGCTAAATTAACACAAATGTGAGAATTAATATTTATAAAAACCATTATTTCACTTTTCAGGGGCTCCAAACCATTACCATTCCTGCGTTGTTTTAATATTATGGTTGAAATTACCTGGAATAGATTGTTGTTCCTTTAAATGGAAATAATGATTAAATTAAAAACTACTTTGATTTATTGTATGCCTTCTATTTTGATTTATTGTATGCGTTCTATTTGGTATCCAGGAGGTGAGCGAGGACCTCCCCATGACAGGCAAGGAGGCAGTGGAGATGTTTGGCAAAGGCCGCCATCTTGGGAAGGCAAAGTTTGTCTACCTCAACAAGACACGTACGCGCCACTTCATGCCTTACGAGCTCACCGTCGTACCCAAGCACAAGGCTAACCCTGATGAGCACTGGATCGTGTCCTGCTTCGGCATTATGCATAAGGTCAAAGGTCAAGCTGCGACAAGCAAGAGCCTTTATGACTGGCACAGAGAGGCAGTGCTGTGGGGGATTGTATCCAAGATCCCCTTCTTCAAACACTACCTGGTCAGGAAGACCTTTGCTAGGTAAGAGACTGATCAGTCATGGATGTTACGTCATGATGTTTAAACCGAAAACTCAATGAAGATCCTATAATATGCATATTGTACCTCTTCTGAAAGCTGAGAACATACTGAGCATGAAAAAGTTAATTTTGAAGCCCTAACACCGCCCAGAAAACAATTAAAAGCAAATTTAAACTCATATTCTGAACCCCGATTTTCGCCGTTTGACGGCGATTTGGTGCAGAGAAATTTGATGACGTCACAGGTAGAATAGGCCCAAACCATGCACGCGCGGCCGCTGATGGTAGAGCGGGCACCCGTTGCCTCCCCCAACGATCCCCCAGTCCAGCGAGCGCAAGTAATGCTGCCCTGCTCAATCGATAGAACGCCGTCCTTGTCAATATCATTTTTCTTGTTAGATTTGACCTGAAATCTGCAAAATCGGAGAATGGTGGAAATGTCTGAAGGAAGTGAAGATTTCAGGCATGGTTTTGAGGTGGAAATCGCGAGTTCGCCAGTATCGACAAAGTTGAATTCGAGTCGCAAAGTCGGGAAAAGGTGCATGGCGTATGGTAGATCGACAAATCTATCACTTTCATGCCCTCTTTGACTTTGACATTATATTGTATTTTTCTCTGTCGGCATTCTAAGCCGACAGTGAAAAATAACTATAATAATGTCAAAGAGTCCATGAAAGTGATAGATTTGTCGATCTGGCGTATGACTGCGGCAATTGTATAGCGAAATGCACCATGTCCATGCACAGTTTGCCGGGGAAGATGCTGGGGGAAAGGGCGCATTGAAACCCGCACTCCGGTGTCGGCACGCTGGCCCGCTAGCTGGCTCGTGAAGAGTACCCTACGAAACACATGTGTAACGTACCCAAAATCAACTAAATCTTCAAAAATTGCTCAAATAATGGTCATGATTTCAAAGTAGTTATCTTTTTTACCTGTTCTGTGTAACTACTTTGAAATCATGACCATAATTTGAGCAATGGTCGAAGATTTAGTTGATTTTGGGTACATTACATTTGTGTTTTGTATGGTACTCTTCACGAGTGCGTCACGGGCAGCTAGCGGCGTAGCGTGCCGACACCAGATTGCGGGTACAATAGTGAACGAGCGCCAAAAATCTCCCAAATCCCGTCATTGTCGCTGTCTGATGAATCATTCCTGTCCTCTTCTTCATCTTCTTCGGAAAAATCCATTGCGAAACTCAGTTCGAGAGTATTTTCCTCCATTTTCCTCGAAATAAAACTGTCCAGCTCGATCGTACGAATTATCAAAAAGTAATACACAACACCGTATAATGCACGCGCATCGCTTTGCTTGATCAGCTGATCGGCCGGGCCCGTTCTACCGATGACGTCACGATTTTCAGGCCGATCGTTGAGCGAATTTCAGTCTCGGAGACTGCTCACTTTTGCCCCATTTTCGAAGACTTTTTTAGTCAAATTTCAACATTTTTTATCGCGGATTAAGTTAATATCCTTAGAAAAAATAACATTTCCTTCACAAACATACCAAATTTTGCCAATTTTAAAGTCAACGAGGGTTCGGTTTAAGGTCAATTTCATTATCACAAGCTACTGAATCATATGTCATTAGGCAATCAACAAGCGTATACATGTGTTACAGGTTTTTGTATCCCTTTTTTCAAACACTACCTTGTAAGGAAGTGATTGAACATTAGTTTATCCTACCAAAGCTATTAAATCAAATGTCAATAGGCAATCAGCAAAAAAAGCCTGTATGAATGATAATTTCCTTGATGTGAAGAAGAAAAAAATGTTACCTGGAATTTAAAAAAAAAAAAATTAAAAAAATTACCTAATGGAAACAAGTGGTGGTTTTTAGGTATTTACTACCTGTATCACCTGTATAATTGTTTTATCTTTTATTGTAGATGGAGACATGGGCAGAAGTACCAGGAGTTCTGTAAGATCAGGAAAAATGTCCACGAAAACCTGTTGCTGGCCATACCAGGGTTTGGAGCGGCATCAATTCAGGTCTCTAAACTCCTCCAGGAACTGGGAACAGTGCGCTTCCTTCCTCTAGAACTCAAGTAAGTTCAAACAATGTTACCTAGACCAGTTTAGATATCATATGTTAGGTTTAAGAGTCACTTAATGTAGGTCTCTTGCTGGTCATACCAGGGTTAGAAGCAGCACTTATTCATGTTTCTAAACTCCAGGAACTCAAAACTGCACTTTCTGCCTCTGGACCTGAAGTATTAGTAAGTTTAAATCTTCATGGGAAATTGAAACAGTAATGGTTTGATTTGGTGTAGAGACCAGTGGCCATATTCATAAAGCCCCGATAAGCTAGTTGGTTGATCAAATTACGATTTCGATGTCCGCTAGGCTTAACTGGTATTCACAAAAGGCCGATAGGCTAAATTCGCTATCGTAGTCAAGGCCTGGCCTAGCATGACAACCCATCTGTCTAAACTCCACAAGCATTTGGTATTCCACGACATTGTTAGTCGAAATGCGAACAATTACAACAATAGATCTGCGGTGCCGACTAAATGCATTGAAATCTATTTATGCGGGACGTTCTGAATAGATCTTTGTTGGACTTACAACAAAGGCGTGAAGTTGAATGACGACCTAACACCCAACTAATTCTTTCTTATTCACCAAAGCCAGATAGGACAAATTTTAGAGACACTGGACCAAAAATTTAGAGGTACTCTGATGTACCTCTAAATTGCTAGCAAGTAACAATCTGCCCGGTTTTTGTGTGTATATGCGTGTGGCGCGATCGTGAACATGGCAAGGGGAATATTCGAATAAGGGATATTAGAGATTTTGTTATGATAGCGTGATGTTAGTTCAAAATAGTTCCCCAAGTAACATACTTTTCCGTGTTTGCCCTAGCATCCTTGTACTTTAGCAATAACATCTTTTATCAGCTTAAATTACATGTTTTTATCTGGAGAGTAATTTGCCTTTATTTGTCCTTTTTGCGACATATTAGCTTACTTTTGCAGTTCGGATTGATTTTATGTGATTTCAATTCTGTTTTGATGAATCTATCTATATATAATACTATTTAATGCAATTTCGTTTCTGTTTTCACTGCAATTGAATAGTTTCCCTTGTCATGCTATCATATTATAAGCGTGGCGGAGCTTGATCGTAATGAGGAGGGAGATGTATTTGGTTTTACTTCATTGGGGTGGCTATGAAAACATGTGCTTACGCGTGATCCCTCCCCCCCGCCCCGAAAAAACCTAATTCCTCCCCCCCGCCCCGAAAAAAAACATTTCTACTCACGCTCATATCTACAGTAACACCCTTACATTTAGGAATTATAGCAAGCTTTTTGTTTTGGACACAAGTTACCGCCCCCCCCCCCCCCCCCGTTTACCCCAGATAAGACAATTATGTTCTACTACCCCCCCCCCCCCCCCCAATTACTGCATCACGTTGTAGAACACATAAGACACTTTTATGATTGGAACAATGAGGAACAATTCGTTCATTCACACATTCGAGTAAACTGCGCTTTTATGCGATGTCAAACAAACTTGCAACAGATAGAATGTTACCATGACAGCCACGATGAATAAATTAGATCATCCGAGTTGTTAGCTTGTTATCTGTATGGTTAGCAGTGCTTCTTGAATTACGATTTAGCAACCCGCTACGAAGATTTTCAATGGCTATTGTTTTACAGGGCTTAGACGCTCGTTCATTGGTCGATATGGTAAGGGCATAGACAGCGTGCAAAACCTACACACATTACTAAAGACATATCTATGCACGTGTGTGTTGTGCACTGGTTTGTGAAAACAAAGGTGATCACCCAAGCGAGTTGTGTGAGTTCCCGCTAGTTATCGCCCAAACTGGCATTTTGGCAAGGAGATAAGGCCTAGCTGACAGATAGGCTATCAGGCTTTTATGAATATGGCCACAGATGTCCTAGTCGTAATTAATAGTCTTGATATCAAGCTCAGTCTGGTTGTATCAGGGTTAGAAGGAGCATCCATCCAGGTCTCTAAACTCCTAGAACTCAGGACTGTGCGCTTTCTGCCCCTGGAAGTAAGATAAACACTTATTATGTTATTAAAACAGAAATAGTGTGCTTCATAGTTCAGACTTATCTAGAGGAAGTCTTAGTCTTAATTATGGGTCTTGATATAAATGGTTTAAAGCAGCATCTATTCATGTCTCTAAGCTCCTTAATGTGCTTCCTTCCTCAAAAGAGTTTAGATAGTATAGAATAGAGCAGACTGGATACCTGGGGCCCGTTTCATAAAACCTTTTCAATTGTTGTAAATGTCAAATTACTGTTACTACCATGTCAACAGCTAATGAGCATGGAGCATTACAGCTGTTTCAAAGTCTTTTAAATTTAGATAGAGGAATTGCAAATATGTTGGAGATCTGTTCATCTGTATATATAAAACAAAACTATTATTAAAGCATATGGAAAACTGACCAGAAATAAATCAGGGTTTCTGGAGTACACTAACATCATTAGGGCCTTCTGGCTCAGTGGTTGGAGCACCGATCTACCAATCCAGAGGTCTTGGGCCCATTCTTGGCAAAGCTGAATTTTCTCTACATCATTTCCTTTTAAGAATGTATTTTTGTTGGAAATACAAGTTATTGTTGAAAATCTGCTTGTATGTAACATCAATTGTTGTATCTGTTTTCTTCCTGATAGTCACTGCTTCACATTGCCAGAACTTGAGCACCAGACCAAGATGATGTTCAAAGCTGGCAAAGTCATTTTGGACAAGTTCTTCAAGTAAGTTTGATTCAATCAATCTATTTAACTTATTTAAATTCCTACAAAGAAAAATAGTATACAAAGTAGAATGATTTTTTACAGTATAAAGCGAGAGAGACAAAATACAAATGCATTTCGAGTCTATACATTCAATTAATCCAGCATGTGATTCTATTTAAATTCAAATTGATTTTTAGCTCATCCGGCCCGAAGGGCCCGATGAGCTTATGCCATGGCGTGGCGTCCGTCGTCCGTCCGTCCGTCCGTCCGTCCGTCCGTCCACAGTTTTCAAAATGCTTCTTCTTCGAAATTCATTATCTATGGTAATTTATGCAAATTTATTCAAAATCACAAAAAATGCTTCTTCTCCTTCATTTCTCGACCGATTTTGATTTGGTGTGCTTTATCTGGTAGGTACACTAAACTTCTACACAGAATTTTGAAATTTTTCTCCATTAATTAATTATGGTAATTTATGCAAATTTATTCCAAAAATAACAAAAATTGCTTCTTCTCCCTCATTTATTGACCGATTTTCATTCTGTTTGGTTTATGTAATAAGGCTAGGAGGGGGATTTAAAACTTCTACATAGAATCATGAAATTCATTATCTATGGTAATTTATGCAAATTTATTCGAAATCACAAAAAATACTTCTTCTCTTTCATTTCTCGACCGATTTTGATTTGGTTTGCTTTATCTGGTAGAGCTAACTTTGGTACACCAAACTTCTACACAGAATTTTGAAATTTTTCTCCATTAATTAATTATGGTAATTTTTATTTTTAATTTTTTAATTTTTAATTTTTAATTTATTTATTATTTTTTTATTTTTTATTTTTATTTATTTTTATTTTTTTTATTTATTAATTAATTTTTTATTATTTATTATTTTTTATTATTATTTTTTTTCCCCCATGTCCCTTCCGGGGCTTCAAATATATATTTTTTTCACTCTAATTTTTATTTTTTTAAAATTTTTATGTCCCTTCCAGGGCATCAAATTTTTATTTTTTGACCAGTTGAAAAGTGTACCACATGAAATTTGCGATATTTGATGTTGCGAGATGG
Source organism: Echinarachnius parma (assembly GCA_037951105.1). Taxonomy (NCBI): domain Eukaryota; kingdom Metazoa; phylum Echinodermata; class Echinoidea; order Clypeasteroida; family Echinarachniidae; genus Echinarachnius; species Echinarachnius parma. The sequence goes on along the minus strand of JBAMJV010007310.1, from coordinate 107,900 downwards.
CGGATGAGCGCTACGTCATTGACGTTCTGGTTCATGATTATATTCCTTATAATTATACTGTTCCATTCAATTTAACGCCAGTCAATTCAGTTTGATTAAATTTACTGCAGAATATTTAATCCCATTTAATGAATAAAATGCTAAGCTACATAATATGTAAGCAGGAAAGTGCTTAGTTGGTGTTACCAATCAGAGCATGGTAGTGCCAACAGGAACGCACTATCCTGCGATACCGACCGCAGTGGGCAGACCAATCATCAATCAGCGTAGCCTGCTAGAGTGCTGGGCCACCCAGCTGTAATCGAAGGGTCGCACTGCTCCCACACAACCTTATAAGTTGTGACCGTGCAGCTCAAAACATGTCTTAATCTTAAACTTAGAGTAAACTTAGTCAGGACATCGGAATAAGAATTACTTCCCACCAAATGTTTGCAATCTTGTGAAATTCTGATTTTAATACTAATTTTGTCCTTATCGCCGGGTTAAATGATGTTCAACCGTGGCCGGTCGAGGCATTAAACATGCAGTGAGCCAGCGAAATCGACCACTAAAAGTCTAGCTAGGTAAGGGCTGGACGGTAGCGTTCTCGCACCCCGGCATGTAAGATTCATCTTGAATTTTACTTTGACTAATATGTAGACACAAATCAGGTATTTTAGCAATTTTATCTCGTATTTGAGGCTGTACAGCATTTTTATTTGCAAATTTACAAACCATGACCATATTTAAGTGTATGACAAAGGGTAGTAGATGCATTCAAAATATTGTACTAATTTCTATTGTTTACTTTGTGAGACAAACATTTAACTCTATACCCTTTATATTTTTTAATTTGTCAGCTATTGCAAGTTGATTCTGGACAAGACGTGCGAGGATTCCTTTGAGATGCTGAGCTTCTGTGAGCAGCAAGCCAAGAAAGACCATGCACTCTTGTGAGTAAAAATCATACCAGCTTTGGATTTTACTTGTGTGTTGTGGAATAGTTTTGTAAAAATGGTTTATATAAAAAGCATTTATACATTATATTATTATTGCCCTCTATGGATGTAGGTTTAACACTGGATGATCAGAGCCTATGTGAGTCGCTGGGAAATTAAGTTACTCGTACTAGGGTTAGGATTACTTGATTTATTATTTGATGAACTTATTTGAGACGTATGCAAAGAAAGAATTCATATAACACTTTATAATGTTCTCGAGTTGTGATTGGTTGAATTCAGGTCACATAATATTCAGTAGAAATTGTCTATTGCTTGTGAAAAACACAACAACAGTTTTGAACCGGCTCAAAAGTGTTGTCATGCTGCAACGATTTGATCACAATCGTTGTGAATCATTGTTATTCGTTGTGAATCGTACCACCTCATCACTAATGCCCCAGTCACATGTACCTATAAAACCTCTCGCTAGAACCACGTTTTGGAATTTCTGTAGAATGCAATGAAAAAAGGCTATTGGGTGGCAATATCCGGGCTAAACCTGGCAGTTCTTGTTTTTCCCTTCACTTAAAGGGGACCACCAGGCAAAGAACAACACATTATTATATGTTTTGGTACCGTTTTGTGATATCAAATAGATACCCAACATTTTGCAAAGGGTTGTGTAATTCATAAACAAAGCAATTAATTTCCACCACTTAGGGAACCACTGCTATTTCCTGGTTCCATACGGGCCAACCATTTGCGAGTGCGCCAATGCTATTCACGCGTACGTTTGTAGACAATAGATTCCCGGGCGATTCGTTCGCTCTGCACACATCGCAATTCACCGCACACATCGTAGTCTTCGCAATTCAGACCGCATGAACGCATGCTTTAGAATGGTGATGCGTTTCCAATTTTTTTTTCTTTTTTCTGGAAACATATTTTTGTGAACTTGTTGATGGAATGGAATACTAAATACAGAGATGCCAACCGTTCCGTTTTTGCCGTATTTGTTACGTTTTTTCACGCAAAATACGGCAGTACGTTTTCCCCTAATAAAATACGTTTTGTTGGGAAAAAAAAAAAAACGATTTTTTTTTTTTTTTTTTTTTTTTTTTTTTTTTTTTTTTTTTTTTTTTTTTTTTTTCTTTTTTTTTTTTGTACTCCCTATAGAAACGATCGGAAAACTGTAACAAAATTTACTTTGAACCTTGATAAACTATTACTCCAGATACATATTTTAAATATAACACAAATAAACCGAACAAACTCATACAAACGCCGAACCAACTTTTATATTAAAGCGCGCGTAAAGGGTATTTTTGCTGCGCGAATTGGCTTCGCGAAAAAATATGTTTTTTTGCCTCTAAAGGTTGGCAGCTCTGAAAATACTTTTTTTAGGTTCAAAATACTGTTTTTTACCTCTCAGAATACTTTTCTTGGTTTGTGAAGGTTGGCATCTCTGTAAATATGTTACCTTTCTTTAATAAGAATATTATTTTTGGGTGGTGGTACCCCTTAAGGAAAGGCAAAGCAAAATGTTCAAAATGTTCAAGATTGCAGGACGACCTGACTCGACTCGAAGGAAAATTCTCTGTTTAATTTGTGTTTTCCGTGCAGTCATCGCATGTCACGTTTTGTGACTTTCTACACCTCAAATTGCCATGACATAATATGAACCAGAACGGAAAGCGAGGATCTGTGCAAGACACCGTACAAGTCAGAACGAATTGCAACATAGTGAAAATAACTTAACACAAATTCACAATTACAACTAGTCACGAGTTTGATATAATCGTGTTGGCGCGGTGACTGTTTTAAACAGTTGTAGACAGCGGTTTTGACTCCACTTTCACAGTTTTCTTCACGATGTGCAACGCTTTTTTGAAAGAACAGGTAAGATGTACAACGATTCGGAACGTCCTAAGCGATTATGATTTATCTCCACGAATGCCAAATTGTTGCGATTCGCCGTAAAAAAACAAGAGTATTGGACTGGGGCTTTAGTTTATTTTCATGAATCTTTTTTTGATTCCTAGTTTGACCATACATTGCGAGACAAACGAATATCACTAGCGATATTATTTCCGATACTATATCCGCAATGGATAATATATTTACTATTAATTAATATTTCCTTTCACACATCTAGTCCTTTCTTAAATTCTTATTGTGCTTAAATAATATTGAACAACTGCTTTTATATTGCTCCCCCAGCTCCAAGGAATCTCTGTATGTTCAGCGGCAGAAGAAAGAGCAACGAGAGATGAATGTTCAGAAGGCACAAGATGAAACAAAGTGAGTCTCTTTTTAGAAATGAGTTTTATTGGTTTTAAAAATATTACTATAGTCTATATACATTTTCGCGCAATTAATATTTTGAGCTAAGCGACACGAAAACACATTTTCGGGTTTTTTATTTCGCGGCTGAGCAAGTGTTCACACGCATTGCAAATCGCGAAATTTATATTTGCAGGTTTTAATATTCGTGGACGCCGACTTCAGGGCGAAATTCACGAAAAAATTACCACATTTTTTATTGACAGTATAGAAATTAGCACAAACAATTCAAACTGTAAATGTGATAGAATTTATCTGTAGAGGTCACCTGTCTACAGTGGTCACTGTTCGTGTTTCGTTGAGTCGGTCACTTATACACGGGTACAATGATTTGCATCTGGTTATATTTTTGTTTAATCTTGTATCGGACACAGGTGTCTTGGTAACTTTGTGCTGCTAATAAAACAGATTCTTGTGTGGCAACTCTTCTCACTGACTCACTATAACATCTGTACATATGTCAACATAACTATTGATGGCTGGCATTGGTACACAACTCAAATCACTTGCTTCTTTTATACATTAATCTTGTGTTATCTGTTTTATTCTTGTTTAATGTTCAACTCTAGGCGTCTAGGTAACTTTGTACTACTGATGGACCAGATTCTGGTGTGTCATCTGCTGTCACTGAGTCGCTACAACATCTGCACCTGGGTCAACCAAACCATGATGGCCGGCATTCATGCTCCGAGGGAAGCCCTTTTTAAGGCAAAGCTGGTATTCACCAGTAAAGGTAGGACAAATATCAAGAATCTATCAAATTATTCTTTCAAAAAGATGGTAGTAAAATGCCTCAAACTTGTTTCTACAATATATTTATTTAACCTTGTAGAATAGAGCTTTTGCTTGGGCCACATTAGCACAGGAATGACTACAATAGTCAATAATCATCCATGAACAAATATTGAATGATTGACCTCTTCTTCTACAGGTGGACTAGTCCTGTACCCCTCCAAGCAAGCCTTCCTGAGTGGTACGGACCTCATCCTCACCAGCCTAGCAAACCTCATCAGTGATGCTGCCGCTCCCATGGAGGAGGTCACAGCAGGATGGGTTGGAGACCAGAGAGAGAAGCTCTCCTTCAAGTAAGCAATAACTGGCTTACCTATAAGTCCCTCGGATAGGATGATAAATGATGGTCCTGTGTGTAGTAGACTCTTACCTAATGCATGTAAAAGAACCTGGTTCACTATTCATAAAGAGAAGGGTAACAACCTTGTGTAATTAGAGCTGGACAACTTAATAATAGTGACAATGATACTCAGCAAGCAAACAGAACGTGGATCAAATGCTGTTATTATTTTTTATTTTATTTTTTTCTTTTCATTTTTACAAGTTGTTACCTTTTACTGCACAAAGTGGCCGAATGCATTATATTTTCGGGTGGTCGATCCATCACGTTTTCGTTCTTGCGATATCTTGACAACGGATCAATTTGAAACTTGGTATGTATGCATACATCGGAGTGACACTAGATGATTTGGGGGTCATAGGATCAAAGGACAAGGGCACAGGGGCTCATTATATATGTAAAAATAGCTTGTTATTGCGAAATCTCCTTAACCGGTCAACAAATTACCATCTATTTTGGTACCTGTATGTATCTTTGGGAGCGTATAATATGAGTAGATTTGGGGGCCATAAGGTCACGGGTCAAGGTAACAGGGCTCATAATATGCAAAAATAGCTTATAATCGCAATATTTTAAGAATTGGCCAACAAAATACCATCATACTTTGTCCCTGTACATGTATGTATCTTGGAGAGCCAATGAAATGATCATATTTTGGGGACAGGTCAAAGGTCAAGGTCACAGGGCTCATTATACATGCCAAAATAGATTTTATTATGCCTCCGCCAACGAAGTGGCCGGAGGCATTATGTTTTCGGGTTGTCCGTCCGTCCGTCCCGTTTTTGTTCTCGCGATATCTCAAAGACCAGTTGACGGATCAATTTCAAACTTGGTATGAGTGTGCATATTGGGGTGACAATGATCTGATTAGATTTTGTGGGTCATGAGGTCAAAGGTCAAGGTCACAGGGCGCAATATATATATGCGAAAATAGCTTGTAATGGCAAAATCTCAAGAACCGAATGTCAAATTTCAATCAAAATTGGTATGTGAACGTATTTTAGGGAGCAAATGAAGCCGTACAATTTTGGGGTCATGTGGTCAAAGGTCAAGGTCACTGGACTCAATGAATACATGCAAAAATAGCTTGTAATGGCAAAATCTCAAGAACTGAATGTCAGATTTCAATCAAACTTGGTACCTGAATGTATCTTATAAGACTCATGTAGCCAAACAATTTTGGGGTCATGAGGTCAAAGTTCAAGGTCACAGAATTCATAGATGCGAAATAGCGTGTAATTGTAAGAATTAAAGAAATGAATGTCAGATTCCAATCACACTTGGTGCCTGAATGTATCTTATGGATCCAATGTAGCACTACATTCTTTGGGTTATGAGTTCAAAGGACTCATTATACATATGCCAAAATAGCTCGTAATTGCGATTTCTCAAGATCTGGTTGATGAATTGCCTTCAAAATTGAGTTTACAGTATTAATTCAGTGAATGTTAATTTTGGCTAGATATACAAATTGCGTGATAGCGGAGGCATAATTTTCGACTGCGCGCAGTCGAAGATCCATCTAGTTTCTAATATCTCAAGAGCCGATTGACAAATTACCAACAAGCTTGGTACCTGTATGTATTTTGGATAGCTTATAAACCAGTTAGATTTTAGGCCATGAGGTCAAAGATCAAGGTCATATGTCAAAAAAAGCTTGTGAATTGCAATTCAAGATATGGTTGATGGATCACCATCATAATTTAGTATAAAGAATTCAGTGCTAAATTTTGGGCTTCATATAAAAATCCTGTAATGGTGGAGGCATCATCATTTTCGACTGCGCAATCAAAGATCCATCTGGTTCTTTACTATTTGATTGCACTTGTAGGAAAGAGAAAGATGACAGGGCATCCCCTGTGATGTCTAATGGAGATGGCCGCTTGCCCAGAGGCTGGCAACCAGGTGCTACAGACAACCTCCAGCAACCAGTGCTCACAGAGCAAGGTAAGTTCAGATGAGGATAGATTTGATTGCATTAGAGAAGATAAGACAATATAGAATTCATTGGGTAAGAATGACAGGGTGTCATGAGTGATGTCTCGTAGAGATGACTGCATGTAGGTCCAGAGGCTGATACTATGAACAATCTAACTTGAGTTGACTGTGGCACTAAGAGGGTTAAATAGCATTTACAAGTGTGCAGAGAGTCCATCTATCTGTAGAAGTTTACTAATCTGTGAATAACATATCATTTTAGACTAGATTCATGGCATTAGAAAGCAAATTGTATTTCTGTTTTTGATTGCATGACAATATGACCCCAGCTTCTTGAAAATCTATTCTGAGCCACAACTGCACTACTGGCTTTAACTGTTCATAGCACAAAAAGGTGTCTTGGTGAATGACATGCATGCTGTTGGTAAAGACTTGAACCCACTGTCAGCCCTCATATTCAAATACAACGACCCAAACCAATATACCAATATATATACCTACAATAAATGGTTGTACTGTGTATTAAGCGATATAAATAGTTAAGTTCAATGATTAGGTGTATTATTTGTTATTGTTTTTTTCTCAGCTCTAGGGAAAGATTTACTAGATCTCAAAGCTTCACTAGTTTTGACTTATATTTGATTACATTTACCTCTATACAGGGTGGCCCCCAAAAAACGGAATGGGGCACTTCCAAAAATGAACATGTCCATCGGATAGGGTGTCTTTTCCAATAAAAAACGATACCAAGAATAGTAATTTTGGTCGTGTAGTTTTCTTTTAGGGCGCTCTGAGTGACACCATGTCAGGTTCCCATTTTTGTCAATTTTTACCAAGTCATTGCCCGATAATTCGCACTTGCTGCACGTTATAGCATCAGACAACTGTGCCCATTCTTTTGTTTCACAGCTGAATGCACACTAACAATGGCGCGCGTACTGCTCCGCTATAACGGGCCGTAAGGGCGAATAATCGGGCACTGACTTGGTAAAAATTAACAAAAATGGGAACCTGACATGGTGTCACTCACAGCGCCCTAAAATAAAAACTACTCAACCAAAATGACTGTTCTTGGCATCGTTTTTCATTGGAAAAGACACCCTATCCGGTGGACATAATCATTTTGTTACTTTATTTTGGGAAGTGCCCCGTTCCGTTTTTTGGGGGCCACCCTGTATTAGGCATTATGTTTTGGGGTTGTCTATCCGTCTGTCCATATGTATGTCCTGTTCTCGTTATCACGATATCTCAAGAACCGGTTGACATATGTCCACCAAACATGGACCTGTATGTATCTTGAGGAGCTAACATACTTTTAAAATTTGGGGGTCATGAAAACAAGGTCAAAGGTCACAGGGCTCATTATGTATGCAGAAATAGCTTGTTATCGCAACGTAGTGTAACCAAACTTGGTATATGAAACCAATGAACTGAACCAGTGAACCAGTGAACCAATGAACTGATTAGATTTTGGGGGTCATGAGGTCAAAGGTCACAAGGCTCATTATAAATAGCTTATCGTGATATCTCAAAAACCAATTGACGGATTATTACCAAACTTGATACCCGTGTGTATCTTGATGAGCCAATCATTTTGGGGACATGAGGTCAAAGGTCAAAGGTTACAGTGCTCATTATCTATGCAAAAATAGCTCTTATTCATCTCAAGGGTTGATGGATTGTCATCAAACTCATTCTTGAGGAGCCAATGAACTGATGAACGGATCACTAGGTCAAAGGTCACTATGCTCTTAGAAATTGCAGTCGAAGATCCACCTCGTTTTTATATTTTCTATTTTTAAAATATAAATATAAATCTATTATTATCATGATCATCATGATCATCACCATCATAATCATCATCATCACCATCATTGATATTATCATCATCATCATCATCATTAAATATAAATAATACATTTTATGACAGAGACTCCAAGGAAGGAGTCCGACAAGATGGGAGTAGCCACTCCAGACCTGTGCAGGAAGGCAGACCTACAGGAGGACCTGGTCGTGGTAGGAGAGAGGATGGTGGGGCAGTATAACCCTCTCAAAGAAGGCAGTCTGGTGGATAGACTACTGGCAGAGTATGTATGAGAAGAGCTAAACTGTTATTGTTTGATGACATTAGTTTTGGGATAACAAGTATTAGCAGAAAATGTCTCATTGCGATTGTACACAATTATAAATGTACTCCTATTGCCTGCTAAAAGTTTTTTCTATGAGAATTCATAGAAAAGTTTCCCCTTACCTTGAATATAGTAATATTGCACTAAGAAACATTCATGGCAAGGAATAAGAATTCAATGATAGTTCAATACTGTCCCACTTGAAAGGCCTGCTGAAGCCTGGGTACTGTTTAATTTGTACTTTTTGTAACAGCTATATTCTACTGCAATCTCTCAATATTTGCAGTATTGAGTGGGATTCCCTTATTTTACATGCTTCACAGAAAGTTATGTGTCAAAGGAGATCAATGTGTGGCAGAGGTCAGAGTGATGAGGTAGTTGATGTCAAGTATTCCCATAGATTAACAAGGATGAATGAACAGAGTCATGTAGAAGATGCACTATAAAATGTGTACATTATCTATTGGACATCATCTGCTAATGACAAGTTTAACAATTTATTTTTGATGGTTGCGGTAGGACTTTGGAGTGCATTTATTTGCTAATGTATTACCGCTGTTTAATTGATAATTATTCTGTAATATCGATGCTTCGAAGCAGAAATGGTAATATTTTTGGAAAGGGTAACAAATAAATTTCAGTGATATATGCTAAATATAAATCTAAATTCAATGAATATCTACTTTAAGGGGGAAAACATGAACACAATTATATAGCACATTTTACATCTCAATCGTTAACTTGAAAATACTAAGGATTGGTTCTATAGAGAATATATGTTACAGTAAAATCAATCAGTCCTCTAATTGTTAACATGAACTGTTTGTTAAATTTCATGGGAATACATGAATTTCAATTGTTCTGGAAAAAGGCTGAATAATTTTTGGTTGCAGAGAGTTGATGACTTAAATTATTCCACAGCTTGGGTCAAGCGGTGGAAACAACACTTAAGACTATCAAAGCATCCTAGCATTTAACCAGTAAGTTAATAATAATGATTGATATGATCGAGAGCTAATTACAGGGTTGGCAACATTAAACCAAGAGGTACGGAAGCAAAGCAACCAATTGGTGTGGGAGCAGGGTGTCCCCCTCCAATACTGTTTGGATCTTAGTGCTTATCTTAAGTACATGTAGGTCTAATGCTGAATATTTTATATGCATATATGTCACTGTAGTAGCGCAGTAGAATATCTTGACTTCTATTATATTGCTGGTATGTTTTCAGTGAGAAGATCTGCTCCGCCCGTGAGGTGCAGACAGCATTGATCAGCGCAGCTCTGACAGAGATTGATGCTTTCTGTGACGGCCTCTCCTGGTTGGCTGACATTCATTCCTTTGCTCGCAAGTGGAACAAAGATGCTGTGACGAAATGGAAACGAGCACAGGCCTACACCATAGAGGTGCGGACAATGTTCATGTTTCTCTCTTCCTATGTGTTCAGAGTTGTTTAATTCCTTTATAAAGATTATTCTATTTGTTCATGTTTTATTTCTGTATTTCTAAAAAAAATTGTTTTAAAACAAACAGTAAAAATTGATGTCAAAGGAGTAAGACATTCATAAAGTTAAAATGTTAGTGGCCTGATTAGGCAACTATATTTCACACTGGCGACGACAGAATTAGCAAATCTTGTATCCTTCCATGTCTAGCCTCATCCATAATTGCGATTTAGATTTTGAACAGTTGACAGTTTACAATTGAAATTCAATTTTGGGGGCAGTTGGGGGCCTTTGAGGCAACAGAATGTGATGACAAATTATTTTAATTATTGCCCTACTGGGCCACAAGCAAAATAAGAGACCCTGAGTATATTAAAGGACAATGAAATCCAGACAAATTGTTGTATGCACTGTAAGACACAAAATATAATGAATAGCCTCTGAAAATTTGAGCACAATCGGTCAAGAAATAAGAAAACTATGGCTCTTTGAAAAGAGCCATGTATTTCTTTGAGTGACTCAAATTGGCAACGCACTCTGGCAAAGTTGTGGACAACTCCCCATACATTTTGTACACAAAATTTCAGTTTTGTTCAATTTTCTCAAAATGTATGTTTACCATTCGTTCGAGTTCAACATTTGTTTTGTAGAATGCTTTCATACATAACATATCATGAGTTGGGGGAATGGAAACATGTGACTATGAAGAAAACTGTAAAAATGGGAACATTTGTGTACAAAACATACATGTATGGGGAGTTGTCCACACGTCTTATCAGAGTGCGTTGCCAATTTTAGTTCCCCATAGGAATAAATGGACATCTTCAAAGAGCCGTAGTTTTTTTGTTTCTTACCCGATTATGCTCTAACTTTCAGAGATTATTCTTCTTAATCTCTTCAAGACTATGAAAGCAACATTTTGCTTGGGTTTCATTGCCCTTTAAAAGTTAAGTTTAGTAGAGCCATACACAGGAATTCAAAGCCAGATGTGATTGTTTTATCTAAGAGAATACAAAGAATAAGAGGAATATTAACGTGGTCATAATCGGGCAAGGAGCAAGAGGTGTATATGCCCATTTGTTGCTCTACTGTTTTTGCTCAGATGTTTGCTCCCGATTCCTCTCATTTACCTTCTTTCAAAGCTAATATCAAATATCTAGGGAGGAATTCCCCTTTAATGTATACCTACACAAATGTGACTATGTCTTATGTGGAACTTTAACCACTAAACTTTATTAGGACATGCAAATGAATTTCGAAACCAAAAATATATATCTGATGAACGCGGTAATTGCGCCGCCGGTGTCGAAAGACGGAACGTGCACTATATAAGTAGCCACCATTATTATTATTATTATTATTATATCCTGCTATATTTTCCTGTGACTACAGACAAAGCTAGCTGAGATACGTGACTGGGGAGAGCGTGTGAAGAATGTTGAGGACAGCTTTGTGACGGAGAACGGGTTGTTCCACCTGGACTGCGGGGCGGTGCAGGATGATCTGGTTCCTCTCCTCAACAACGCTTTCAGAGATCTGCTCAACTTCACAGCAACGGAAGCGACAAATCTGTCTGTCGCTTTTGTAACAGAGGTCAAAGGAGTTGTAATGGTAATAACAGAAAACTAGCATAATGATTAAACCATCCATGTGTATGTAATTTTAAAGCTATGAACAAAAAATCATTAAGTAGGGTTGCTCAAGTATTATAAGAGATCTACAGAACCCTTAATTGTTAATTTGTAATGGACATGAAATTTATAATTCCTTGTTTTTTATATCTCTTACATCCTTTTTTGTTCAAGCAATGTGTCCTTATTCTCTTGAATGTTTTTTATTTCTCTATTAGTAGCTGCTGTTGTAAAATTTAGATACTATCTGTGATTTCCTTTCCTTAAATTGTTATATTACTGATGGAATCAAACTTTGGAAATAGCTTATTACCCTTTATTCTATTAGCATCCCTATTATAGTTATGGATGGGTTGTGTCCAACAGGCTAAAATATTCATCACTCTATATATTTAGTATTATAGTTGCCTTAATGTTAGATGAGCTTTTTACCCATTTCATAATTACAACATTAGATTTTCCTGACAAAGTCACATCTCGTTTGCTTCAATTTGAAACCATTTAAAGAAGATTTGATTAACACCAGCCACAGTATTTTAAACCATTTAAAGAAGATTTGATTAACACCAGCCACAGTATTTTCTGGACTTGAATGGGTTAGGAGTCATCATTATACATACTTTGGTAAGGCTTCATAGCCACATTTCATTGTAAACAAATTGATGCAATATATTATTCATCCAGTGGAAATAAAATAGTGAATTTTGTAATTCATTGAACTAATCTCCCCGATCCGAGGGTTGCCAGATAAAGCCGGTTGTTAATCAACAAAATGTTTACACAAGTAAGTCTTCCAGTTCTTTGATTCATAGACTGTACAATTTTTCATTGCATCTTGTAAGCTAGAATCTTTGGGTCACTTTTACCTTGATTATTCCAGTTTATCAATTCATAAAGTCTGCTATATTTCATTGTATCTTTAAAGCTAAAATATTTTGGTCATTTGGCCTCTGAGGATTCTGCTAAGATGGATAGCTCAGACCCTCTATAACATTTTACTCTCTACAATCTGCTGTTCTCTACTAATTCCTACTGAGAATCTACTTGTACTCTGAATTCTTTCCCACAGGAATTAGGATCTTGCAGTATCTATTCAATTACTGAACTACGAAAGGTGAAACTGTCTCTTCTGGCAATTCATACACACTTTGCATCATTGCTTTCCTTTGCTTTTCACTGCTTTATTTACACCAAATCCAAGCAAATGCATATACATATATGATTTATGAGCATTCATTATAATTTCCTGTGTTTTATTCAAAGTTTCAATTCATGCATTATTATGCCAAGATAATCAGAATTAATCACATCTAGCCTTCTGCAGAAAATGTGCCAATAATTATATTCATATCACAATTTATCGCAACATTCAAATATATATGTTATCTAAAAATATTTTTACATTCTAACTGGTACTTTTGCAAGAATGTTAGATTGTATATCATATTTATCAAGGAGGCCCTTTTGATTTATCCAAGCTGCTTTTTCGTTGACTGGTGAATGGTTTTCCTATTGATCTGGTGCTGCTTTTGAAACCTTTCCTTTAATTTGACCTCTGACCCTTTTGGTAACTGGGTTTATCTCACATTGCAGAGTACTAAAATGTTTTGTCACAGCTGTTCATCACCATGAATAATGGTTCTAAACAATGTCAGGCGAGCAAGACATGCATGACCTAGCCATTGCTTAGAAGACAATCATACAACATTTACAATTGTAACTATATATGCCCAATTTTTGTAACTACTATGGCAGTTGCTAAGATATGTAACTCTCCATGTTGATTGGCTGCTGACATACATGTAGTAGTAACAATAAGTTGACCTTTACAACAGAGGCAACATGTTTATGAAACAATCTAACACATCAAGTTTTGTTGTTTATAAACAGTACTATGAATATAACAAAAGGAGCTTTTTATAAGCGCAGTAGAGAATATATTTATAGTAGCTGCGCTATACAAATGTTCATATTATTATTATTATTGTTAAAAGAATGTGATCTCCTCACTGTGGTACTCTATTCACTCCCATGCATTGTAATGTAAGAAGCAAATGGTGGGTGTTTTGTGCTGTGGACAGTAATGAACAATATATTTGTCCTCATTTTTGTAAATTATGCACAAACAAAAAATGAACCAAGTTTAATTATCACACCATAAGGTACTCTATTTAATCCAATAACTTTGGTACAGATTCAAGACTTCTGAAAAGAAGTCACATTATTGTAGCAGATAATGATTTGTGTTGTGTTTGACCTATTGAGTGATCTGCCATCTGCCTGTGTGAGGGGAAGCTTTTCAGAGGGTAAATACATCACAGTTAAACCTGTGTGTAGGGACCATCTATCAAAGGCAAGCAAAAACATGTTCACTGTAGAAAGGTGACCTCTGGTGGCCACTGTGTGAAGTTATATTGGTGTGCGGGAAGCTCAACTCGTATGAACATGTATTAATCAAATTGTTGCTGTATTGTTTCTGAGAAAAAAAATTAACATCTCCCTCTTTTTTTATATATCCTTAAATTCCCCTGGCTTCTACAAAATGCAAATAACATTTGTACCTGCGTTGGAGTTCCTTGCAAGGAGTTAGATAACGTCTATATTACTAATACCTTTTGTTATAAACACAATGAATTGAGCCATATTTAATGCAATATTATTAAACAAAAGAAGATGTAGGCACAGATTATGAATTCTATTTTTGTATTGGCTTTAAAATGAACTTCATTCTATATTTCAAATTATGGCATATAAGCAACAACAACAACAAAAAAACGTTTCTAGATGTCATTAGGAGAGTGAGGTGAACTATAAGATTTAAATCACAGGATTCCCTTTTACATTTTTGATGCAATCCTGATCTTTGGGTTTTAGTTGAAACCTTATAATGCAAAAACAAATCCTGTGGTCCTTTTCAAGCAAGTGTTATCCTGTCACAGATCCCTAACTATCTGCTGTATTGACATCAGCATAGTCTATATTGGTCATAGCTACATGTAGCTCATATCCAGAATCCCTATACACTGCCAGATATATATATATCCTCCTAATCAAAATGGATTCTTTAACTTTTTCAAATGTTAAGGTCGGTAGAAGCTTTAACATTTTTTTAAAGGAGTCATGATCACTTACTTACTAATGATTGAATAATTACATTTTGTTTTGTTTTTCTCAATAGGGAATGAAAGAGAAGAATGTGAGTGTGAAAGCATTTGCCAACTATGCTCAGCAGTACACCAAATACAAGCACAAGATGCCTGACCTACAGAAGGAAGTGGAGTATATCAAATCACTATTTGAGGTAAAACACCAGATTTTCTTCTTAAGATATTTAGATTCAACAGATTTAAAGAATTAAATAAATTGGGGGAAATAAAATTAGTTATCTGAAGGACAGTCATAGGTTTAGTAGTATTTATTTGCCAACTGTGCTTGGCCATACACTAAGTAAAAACACCAATTTTATGAATTAAGAAAGTAGATTTCCAAAAACAAAAAGGTATGAAGGAGCATTGAAGAGGAACTGATAAGTGAGCTGGTTAATCATGCATTATACATTTGTTGGTGTATATATAGCCCCAAAGATTATCAATCATCTTCACCGTTGCTTTACAATATTACCCTGGTCATCGTACATACATCCACAATCAGTCCACATGTGGCATGCATTTTCTTCTCTCTCGAGAGCAATGCTTTCTTTATGAGTAAATTGTTTTGGAGGTTCATATATTTGTCTGGCTATTGTATGTTTGTGTGGATTTGTAATGATTTTGCTAAATATGCTGTATTATTTTGTTACGTATTTAGATGTTCTATTTATCGGAATGATTTCATTTTTTTTTTGAGAACCCAATTGAGAACCAAAAAAAAATTTGCATTATGTTAGACAAATATATGAAAAGTTATATCTAAAACTTCTTCTCAATTATGTGTTTTCTACCTCTGTAGGTGATTCGATTGAGTTACCGGTCATTGACCCCAGAAGAAGAGAAATGTGAGGAGGGAGTGTGGCAGAACTGGGAGGCCTTCTTGCTGCAGCTACAGGATGCCGCTGAGTTTGTCAACATGCAGACACCCATTCAGATTGGCAACTTGGACGAAGCACATCAGGTATGGATGGTGTAGGGTCAAAATGCATGATTCACAACTGACTGAAAATGCAAGTCAATGCTATTCAGTTTGGGTTTATCAAAATATACTGAATACAAAGTCTGTAGACTATTGCATATCAGTTTATATGGTATAAATAAAATCACATAGATAACAAAGTAGAAACAATACAGGGTGGCCCAAAAAAAACGGAACGGGGCACTTCCCAAAATAAAGTAACAAATGTATTATGTCCATCGGATAGGGTGTCTTTTCAAATGAACAACGATACCAAGAACAGTCAATTTGGTTGTGTAGTTTTTGTTTTAGGGCGCTGGGAGTGACACCATGTCAGGTTTTCTTTTTTGTCAATTTTTACCGAGCCAGTGCTTGATACATCGCACGTACCGCCTTTCATACAATTGAACCATGGACCCTAAGGCGCGCCATTGTTAGTGTGCACTCAGCCGTGTGCCGAGATAATGGACATGTTCGTTGAATGGTATAACGGGCAGGGAGTGCAATTTAACTGGCATTGACGAGGTAAAAATGTACAAAAATGGGCACCTGACATGGTCTCACTCACAGCGTCTTAAAACAAAAACTACACGACCAAAATTACTGTTCTTGGTATCGTTGTTCATTGGAAGAGACACCCTATCCGATCGACATAAATATTTTGGTACTTTATTTTGGGAAGTGCCCCGTTCCGTTTTTTTTTGGGCCACCCTGTATAATTAATGAGAAAACTAAAGTTAAAAAGGCAGTCTGGACGATTTAAAACAAATACAGTATATTGGGAACGAATCAAGGGATATGCTTTTACACTTCCAATGTTAGACTCACTTTGGTTAATTTCTAAGAAATTTGTTCATTAACTCTGAGGAAATAATTCAATGTTAGTGGCGTAACGTGGAATGAATTTATTTAAGATGGTGTACGCCATGTATTTAAAGATAATATTTTAAAATATGGATTCTTCTATTTTATCCCTATTTTTAGCGTCTTATTGTTATGGGGCATTGGGCTATGCCACTTTGCGTGTTATTCTCTGTAACTGCACTGTAAGGACACGAGGGGGTACAAGCAGATATACCAAACCATCCGTGAAGAAGCATTCCATTGTATAAGCCTAAACTATACATGATCGAGCATTGATCGTTGGTCCGATCAAAATAACACATTCTCTGCAGTGAAAAAACATAGATAAGCGCATAGTGAGGCACTTACATCACAAAGTGGTGCATTATGGGAGAGAACAAGCTCGCTTGCGAATTTGTGTCATTAGAATTTCAAAACCAATAATGAGAACCCATAATCATACTTTTTTCATACAAAATTGAGTTTAATGACCTAAATATCTGTCTTTCAATCATTAGAAGCTTAAATTCGTCTGGACGTTTCCTTTAATATAAGGGAATTTTACCAGCTAGCTGTCCAATAAATATGTTGCTTTACCTAAATTAATAAATGATCTAGATTTGTACTTCAATAAACACCTATTTCAACCTTTATCAAAATGCCATGATACATTATTTAGTAATATCACAATTAGCAATCTACTATGCAAAATGGGCCCGTTTTTAGTTTAATAGTCCTGTTCAAATTCAAGAATGCATGAAAATAACATTCCGCATGAGAAAGTTTTTACAGTGATAATAATGTATTCCATACTTCCTACACATATATGTATTCAGATGACAATAGAATGAATATATATGGGCAACTCCAGCGTCACGGACATTACAAACAGACAGTATTTTCATGACTTTCCAATGCCACTACTAATTCATACCTCTACCTAATGTCTAAATTTTATTTTGATTACAAAGTAATAGCCTGGTTAAGTATGCAAAAAAAGTTTCAGAACATTTATCCAATTCGTTACTGAGTAATTCTGCAAAATGTGCGCCGTCACGGACATTACATTTTATGGACATGACTTTTTGCATCCATATATATCTTTGCAAAAATCTATGAGTTCTGAGACCTCACAAAGGTGATTTAGGTATTCAATTATAAACAAGGCAATGATGAATTGAATCCAAGTTGGATTTTGCGAAACGGGCCAGGTATATGTGATTTGACAACAAAACGTTGCGTCACGGACATTACATTTTCCAGCGTCACGGACATTACAGTTTGTCCGGAGGATTTGATTAATTGAAAAATATACTTTAGAGCACTCAAAAGACTGAAATTTTAATCTGAAAAGGTACTTTGATTATCAGTCATCAAATTTGGTGCCTTAAATAATAAAAAATACCAGAAAAGGATTTTCCTAAAATTTGCACAGGGTAGCCCCATGTCTGGAGTTTCATGTATGGTTTCCGTTTCTCCTATAAGGAGACACCCGATAATTTTTAAAATGTGAACTGAAAGACATAATCATAGGATCATGTTGTATGAAAAACTAATCCAGAAAAAATCAGTAGGATTTGAAATAGAGCCAATTGTTTTTTTTTAGTTCATGTCCACTTTTTCGTGGAATTGCCCATATGTTTAAATGTTTATTTTCCCACAGCACTTGTACAGTGAAGCCAAGAGGATCTCCAGTGAGGCATCCAAGGGCATCTATCTAGACCCGACCCAGAACCCAATGAAGGTTCTAGACCAACTCAAAGTGGTAAGAAATTCTAATAGTAGTAATACTTATGATGATGATGATGAGGAGGAGGACGATGATGATGATGATGATGAGGAGGACGATGATGATGTTGCTTGAGTGCTTTGTTCAAGCTGCTCAGCTAAGAATAAAGATAATAATGCTCTGAGTGCTTTGAGACCTAACTGTAATAAAGGGCTATATAAATATTCTATTCCCATGATATCCCAAAGGAGTATGACAGTTTGACTTCAAACTTGAGACATGGATGTGTTTTATGAAGTAGTAGGGCCAATTTTCATGAGTTTACTTCTTTCTTTCGCAGCTCTTTGATAAGTTCACTGCCGTCACAAACAAAATCTCAGAGTGCAATCAACATCGCCTGAAGATCACGGGTCAAAGCTATGACCAAACAGCACTGACCACCATGCTGCAGACCATGACCATGCGCTCCCAGCTCTGGAAGTATGTGGAGGTGACCACCTTTGGGATTCAGGAGTGGAAACACATGCTATTCAGGAAGGTATGCACATTAGATCATAGGGTCATAAGGTCAAAGGTTGCATTTACTATCTTGTATAGGGATATAGAGGAGTGGAAAGTACATGTATGCACACTCTGTTGCAGGGTCAAAGGTCACAAATAATATCTTTGATAGGGACATAGGAATAGAAACACATTCATCTAATATATGGACTTCCTTTTATTGAACATTTATTTAGGTAACTATGCCACTAAAGTGATGGTTATCTTGATCATGTAAATTCTAGATACGAAGTTTAAACCTGTTTTGCCCTCATCAAGATCTTAGAACAAGATCATGTCCGCCTAACTACAAACTTCTGACCAATCAGAACTGAGCACCATGTTGCCATTATACTTTAACTGCCATTCAGGAGCGACTTGCCAATATTCAAAGCATCCCTTTTAGAAAAAAAGGAAGCTGAGGAATAAGACATTATTATCATTATTATGTTGTGCTAGTTTAATATGACTGGTATACTTACTAAAGTTTGTAATAATTCGCTTCAAAAACACATATTTTATTTTCTCTTATACATCTTGTGAAACCTTTAGTTGCATGCCTTGTATTTTACCTGTGTCCTTTCTGCAAATGTGTGCAGTAAATGAGACACGATATAGACATCATTCACTCATATCACCTTTTTTGTTCCATTTTTCTCCATTTCCTTCATATGCAGCTGAATGTAAACAAGGCAATGTCCAAGGTGATTGACTGGCAGCAGGCAGCCGGCCAACTCAAACAAGTCTTACCTCAGGGAGACCGGGTCCTAGCCCACTGGTACAGACTATTGTCAGACTTCAAGCAGGACCTACCACTATTGCAGAAACTGTCCAGCGATTGTTTAAAGGTAGAAATAGCCCTCTTTGGCATACACTATCTTATTAGAGTATAATATTTTGTTTGTGGAGACCAGGTCCTAGCCCTCTGGTACAGACTACTATCAGACTGCAACCAGGACTACCGCTATTGCAGAAACTGTATAGTGACTGTCTGATTTTAGTCTTCCAAGAAGAAATAGATAGACATGCAATTTATATCTATACCAGAATGGAGATATGAGTCATCAGGGCGTACCCTAAGAATCAAACTAAGACATAGCCCACTGGTACTGACTACTGTCAGACTTCACACAGGACCTACCTCTACTCCAGAAACTGTCCAGCGACTGTCCACAAGTGAGGCTTTGCCACTCAGATCGATGAGCTCTACAAGCCAACTTTATGTCCACAAGCTACCCTCCTATGATCGTCCTGAGCACATGTCTCCTCCTACTCTCATCTTCCATAATGAATATGGGCCAGGCCTACAAGCCAGGACGGCTTTACTATGTCCACAAGCTGATAACCTTGGATCTTCATGAGTACATCAAATGAAAAACACAAGTTTGTGATATATCATGTTGATCATGTTATTTTTTCCATTACCTAACATCTCCCATGATGTATAATCATATTATCTAATGTATCTTATTTGTTCCAATAGTCCCGCCATTGGAAGGCCCTGTTCTTGGCGCTAGGCCAGGCCTACGAGCCAGGACGCCAGTACTATGTCCACGAACTGCTATCCTACGACCTTCATGAGCACAGCCTGCAGATCAACAGCATCTGCGCAGGGGCGGAGGCTGAGTTTGACCTGGAACACAAACTGACCAAGCTGAGGAAAGTGTGGGAGGATAAAGAGTTTAAACTGGCCAAGTACATCCCACCAGGAAAAGACACATTCAGTAAGACAAAACAGGAACCCAATTTTTCTTACCAATTATTAGAAATATGAACTTTGTATCGATAAATTAGTATTGTTCATGTCAAAAATTACTTCATACTTTTGTATGATACCGTCATGCATGAATGAAATTGAATGACTTTTAGGGTAATGTATACATGTAATTATGTTATAATACAGTACAATAAAGCAAAACTGGTGTTCTTCTATTCATAGTTTTAAATTTAAATTGAAAATGTTATTCTCCATTTCATTGAAAACATTACAAGGAAAATTATTTTTAAAAAGCATACAGGTGAGATTAAATAAAATCAAAAAGTGCAATAGTGATAAAATACATGTACAAACAAAGATTAAACTACAGTACATTTAAGTACGGAAATGGATGGACCTTCTGAAAGAAGGAAAATTAACTTACAAACAGAAGATCCACAGAATATTATTGAACCCCTTGCCTACGGGAACCTGGTGGGTCCTGTAATTACTCTATGGGAATTGCAAAATCTAATAGGGAACAGTTGATGTAACTCAAAACCTGGAAGAGGATGAAACAAGTAAAACAAAAGAATACAACAAACTTAAATATACATACATGTAAAGGATTGACGAAAGCTTAATCCTAACCTTAAAGGGTACTACCATCCAAAAATAATATTCTTATAAATAAAAGGTAACATTTTTTAGTAGTCAATTCACCAAAATGTCATGTCTCTAGCATGTCTGATCTTATCAGACCAGAATGACCCTTGTTTAGATTTGGATTTGTCCCTTCCATCTCATACTTGGTAACAGTCCTCAAAATTGTTGATTTGGAGAGCTACTCATGATCAATAAAATGATAATGCTCAATGGTCACTTGCATGGTTAGGCAAGGCACTGATTTTAAGAATATCCCCACGTTCAATTATGTATGGTTTGACAATTAATAGAACAATGGAAAGACAAAAAAGAACAAAACGGTTCAACAGAATACCACTGATATAAAATGGTTGCAGTTAGATGACCTCAAGCTCAATCATTATAAACTTGGTATCATATGTAAGAATGCTTATTTTGGTTTGATGAGATATTGCTAGAGACATTGGGTTCCTTTCTTCTGAACACTCTGTATTGGGCAAAAAAAAGGCAAGAAAAAAGGTTTGATGGCCCAGAGCCTCCCCAATTCAAAGAAAATTCAACATTGCAATTATCTCATGCTGCTTTTCAAGAGCTGAATTATCTGTAAATTAATTTGTTGTTATCCATTTATCATTGTGCATTAATTTCTTCTGTTTTATGCAGACTTTGACATGAACAAGAAGTCAGGAAAGAAGACAGAAGCAATGCCTGACATGTGCACCCTGATCGGACACGACCAGCTCAAATATCTTCTGGAGGTTAGTTGTATTAACTCATAGGATTCTTGCACTGATGTTTACAGGGTTATCACAGTGACCAGTCCTCTCTTTGCAATGTTGGCTGAAATTTAAGTTGGTTTCTACCATGGTTTAAAAAGCACGCAATTTATAGAATGCTGCATGTTCACCTCTCATTTTCAAAATAAGGAGTAGAATTCTGCCAACAAAACTGCTGAACAATTCACATTTGTAAAATGTTGAATGTTATTTAATACATTACCACATTCCCATCTTTATGGGTACCCATTTATACACCTGGGTAGCAAGCAGTAATGTGGATTAAATGCCTTGCTGAAGTACCATATTGCCAGGGCATTGATTGGTTTCTGTGACCTGCATGTATTCATTACTATATTTAAGACAGATATGTATTTTAACTCGTTTTTACTTTTCAATTCTTTTTGGTTAGAGGGGTAAATGTTTCATTTAATCAAATTATGTATCCTGTAATTGTAATAAAGCTTGAATTTGTCTTTGTTCATGCCTGTCCAGAAATGAGAGATATGATGAGGCAATTCTTTATCTAAATTACAACATTCTAAAAGTCTTTCTAAATGTATATGGAAAAAAACTTTAACAAGTGTTGCCATAAATATTGTGTTTTTGCAGGCATCCTCTAGTTCAGTAAAACATCAAGTCAGTGAAATGTTAAAGTTTACAGTGATAAAGGATTGAAATGATGCAAGAAAAAACAATTGCTTTGTAGTTTACTTCAAGGCTCATTTCCTTTCTATTCTGAATCTAAGTATCATGGATTATGTTGATCTTTTTCCAAGTTAAAAGACAACCCCCCTGATACATCACATATCATATTGAATCACATTGATTGCATGTTGCTTGTAAGTATCGGTTTACATGGTGGTGTAGATAATACGTGTAGTTTGCGGTTGCACCATGTAAGAGGGGGGAGGATTGGTGAGTCCTGAAAAGGACTGATTGGTATTCTTTCTAGGATAGTCCTAAAAAGGACTGTGGTAGTCCTAGAAAGGACTGTTGGTATTCTTTCTAGGATAGTCCTAAAAAGGACTGTTGGTAGTCATAGAAAGGACTGTTGGTAGTCCTAGAAAGGACTGTTGGGATAGTCCTGGAAAGGACTGTTGGTATTGTAAGGAGAGGGTGGATGGTAGGAGAGGCTCGACGTTTCGAATAGGTTGACTTATTTTGTTTTTAAGCATTCATGATTGTTTATGTATAAACACAAAATATAACATGTTCTTTACCTATATCAATGAATATGAAATTAAGTGCATGAATATAATTAGTGTTTGACCTTTGACTCCTTGACCACAGGACAATCAGCTGACCCTTCATAATATGTTGGTGTCCCCCCATCTTGCTGACCTTCGAGCCGAGGCAGAGTCATGGGCATCGACCCTCAGACAGGTGGCAGATATGGTGGAAGTCTGGGTGGTCTGTCAGAAGAAGGTCAGTCAACTCTTTCATTATTTAGGGCTTAAAATTAGCACTGGACTAAAAGGCCTGGGGCCACTTTGATTAGCTTTGGGTCACCAGAATTTCATTAATCCCAATGGGCAATCCGATATAGTGGGTATACGATACATTTTAATATTTGTCTTTGTTCGGGTCCACCAGATCTCGGTTTTGGACCATTTAAGTTAGAGCGGTCTTGATTTTACTTGCCTGACTGGGCTACAAGTGAAAATGTTACTTTTAGCATAGCATTATTTGTTATTGTCTCAACGTGTGTGAAGAAATTCAATTAGTCATGCTTGCCTTGATATGCTCAGAATTAGTATTATTAATTATGTTGTAATGTTGGTAATTTACTAAGGTATCATAATGTACATCCCATGTGTCTGCATACCTTTCAAAAAATGCATGTTAAGAGTACCAGCACTGACCAAATATACAATCTTCAAACCGATCGACCAATTTTGTACGCAAACTTCAGTATGAAGTTAAGCTATTTCTGTGCTTATCTGGTAATAAGGTCAATGTTTGTGACAATACATCAATCATCAAATTCTTTTTTTCTCTTAAAATTCTGTTTTTGAGGCCAAATCATTCTGTTTCTTTGTTGATCAAAGTTGGCAGCTCTGTCATCATCAACATCACCATCATCACATTCATCTAATTCTTGTCTCCCCCCCCCCCCCTTCCTTTGTTTCTATGTTTAGTGGCTGTATCTAAGCCAGGTGTTCTCAGATGAATCAGTGCAGGAGCTGCAGCCCTCTGTGGCCGAGCAGTTTGACACTGTGGATCAGAAATATCAGGTGAGGGTCATGTGATAATCATGTGATTGTCATTTGATTGCTATGAATGCATGTTCTTGTCTTTTTTGTTGTTGTGTGATATTGCATATGATTGGGATTCTGCTTTAGTTGAGGAAATTTGGAAATGCAGATGCATAAAACATTACCTCAATAAACTGTTAAGATATCCTACATAGTTCAGGTTTAAAACTGTATTAAGTACCAAACGGTTATGAAGATATTCTTTTCAAAATTGCAACCTTAGGAAATCGTTAAATAATGCACAGTATATTTTTTAGAGGAAACAAGGAAACATCCTCGCCAACTCTTCACTAAACTTGGTGTTCGGGGACCACTGAGTCCTGAAAATGTTTACCATTTGACAATATGTTTTGTATGTTGTAGGAGATCATTGGCAGTGTGGTAATGGATCCCAAGGTTCTATCAATCCTGAGTAAACGCAAGGGCACCAAAGGCTACAGAGAGCTACAAGGAGACATCCTGGCCAGTCTCTTCACTCTACTCAGCGATACACAGGTGAGACAGACCACCTACTGACATGTGGTGGGGTATTGCACATGTAGTTCTATGGAAGGGAATCATGTATGTCAGTCAAATCAATTATATCAAATCTAATCAAATCAAATTTAATCAACTCTACTCGTCTTGACTTGAGTCAACTTTACTATATCGACTCAACTCAATTCAAATAGTGCACCATCTGCATTGTAACAGGTAGTGTGCTGCACTTAATTATAATACACTAATTTTTTATCTTTCAGCTTAAAGGCAACTATATTGATGAGAACAGATGTTTATCTGTACTTGGTGATGCATGAATTATGTGGTGTCAAGAGGAGGAAATAAGATTTCCTGATATCTAACCTTTCTTTAAAATATTCAAAAATAATTTGCTTGTAAACTTTTTTTTTTCTGGGACTGGCTAATTTTACTTTGAATTGTGACCTTAAAACCAAGTTGTGTCCTGCCATGATGACTTCTGGACCACTCTGCAGCCATCAATCAAATGTATTGAATTAGATGGTCTGCAAAAAGATAGCTGGCTTCAGTATCATTTAAGGTACTGATGATGATCACAAATACTTCCATATTGTAGGTTAGTATGTAACCTTTGATCTCTGACCTCATGACATCTATATGTGATATACCAGGATGACATTCTAGCCAACCTGTTGCCCTCCACATCCACCAACTTCTCTCTGGAGACTGCCCGCATGAAGAACCCTCGACTCTGCTTCCTCAGTGACCTGGAGCTCATTGACCTGTTCTCCATGTCCAACGACCGACCCAAGTGGATAACCCATGTGAGGGCGCTGTTTCCTGGTGTGCGACGTCTAGAGTTTGAGGTTCCTGCCAGCTCCAGTGAGGGTATCAGCAATGCCTTTGATATGCTGCTCAATGGTGGGTTCTTAAGCACTATCATAACCTTGTCTCACTTATCTTATAGCAATTAGCAAAAATTGATGAAGTGGTCTCTGTTGAATAGGGCAACATTTCAAGGGGTACTGATGTTAAAGGGGTAGATTTTACCTAACTTTTGTATAATACAAAAGGAATTTGGTCCACTTGATAAGGTACTCCTGTTTAAGGGGTAAAATGCTCTGCAAAAGCCGACTTATCAAGTGCAGACCACTGTACATGTATTTCCACTCCTGAGAATGAATTGTAGTTTGATAGTATTTATTTTCAAACTTATATTTATTATTAGCATTGAGGTATCAATGGGATTATGTTTCACTTATAGTATTAATTGATATTTGATGTAGGTATCAAGTAACTGCCGAGGTTTTTTAAAGATAAAATTTCCTGCTCTCAAGTCTGAAGTCTTTGAATTCTATTTTTAGGTAATCACAAGAGTAAGTTTGTTTATGGACTTTATTTCAATTAAACCTGACTTCATTTTGGTTTCATGTTTGGTCACAGCTGACAAGCTTCAAGTGACGGCTGTTGGGGGATCCCTGGGAGAAGCCTTCACTCTGATGACTCCCCTGGGCTCCAAGCCTTCCCCTGCTGTGTGGCTCAATGGCCTAGAGACTTGTATCAAGACTACCATGGGCAACCTACTGCACTCTTGCCTGGAATCAAGACTAAGAGAAAGTAAGCTCTACATCAACCTAACCTTTTCATTCACTTTTATTCCCTTGCATGAACATTCTAATTTTTTCTTTTCTTTCTAATAAGAAATTTTTTTTTAAAGAAGACTGCACTGATGAATTTTTAAAAGATGTGTTTTTTAGCATAACTTAAATGATTGATCTCTACACAAATTTCAAATTTATAACCTCTAATGAAATCTGTATTTATTTTTCAAAAGTATCTGTTTTTGCATTTAGATATGCTAATGAGCTGGTCTGCTCAAATGTCTGATAACATTGAAGCCCTTCTATGTGTCTGCAATCATCATGCACACGTATGACATTTGTACTCCATTGTATGCACACTATTACGCATTGTGAATAATGGCCATTCCATATCTATCAATATTTGCATTTGTATAAACTTGAATACCCCAAAGTTTGGACAATTGTGTTTTTGCAAAATTTGATTTCTTGACCTGCTTGAACTGGTCTTTTTTTTTTTCTTACTAAAAGGATTCTCGTTTGTAGGGTCAATAGATCCTCTAAGAATTGCGAAGTAAATGAGTTAAATTACTTTCTTCTCACATTGTTTGATGTGCTCCATAAACTTGGGTCTACACAATATACATGTAGTTATTTGTATAGCACTTAATGCACATAGGTTAAATAGTGCTTCACAAATACAATGAAAACAACTTACAAATTAAATATTTATTAATACAAGATAATTATTTATATCAACTAACATTATAAATTACAATATTCATGAATATTGGTATAATCATTGCGGCTCTTGCGTAATTTCTTGTATGATTCTGGGGAGGGTGAAGTCCAATAGGGAGAGGGGAATCATTCCATAGTCTTGGAGTATAAGTGAAGAATGCAGTAGGGAGTTTTTGATTTTCACGTCAATTATGTCAACGTTAAAAGTAAAAAACTCCTTAGTATTACAGGGTTTGGATTAAGATTTAGGGAATTAGGAGCATTGTTTTCAAAGAGCTTGCAAGTGAGTTTGGTCGATTCAGACAAAATTTTAGATCCCATTAATACTTTTTATCCTTTACAGCTGTAGCTCCTGAAGACATCCTGCAAGAGCTGAGTTCTCTGGAAAAGAGTCCTGTGATTGACCAAGAAGAGCAGGCCCAACTGAAGAAAGCTGTGCGGCAGAGCTTCTCCCACTGGCTTCTGCGATTCCCTGCTCAGTGTGTGATCACTGGGGAGGGGATCCTGTGGAGCAGGGAAGTGGAACCAGTCATCAGCCAAGGAAACATCAAGGAATTGACTTTAATTAGGTAATGCTGTAAAGGATGTGTCCCAAAAAACTTATTATTAGAGGACTTCTCTCACTGCGGTCCCTGCATAATGCCTGATCACAGGGGAAGGGATTCTCTGGACCAGAGCTAGAGATAGAACCTGTCGACAGGCAAGGAATCATCATGGAATTGACCCCATTTAGGTAATGTTTCTTATTTGTTCATGGTTCAGTGGCTTGCTCTTGAAACCTTTTATCATAGGGTTTCTCTCACTGGCACTGTAGGTCCATGCCAAGTGTGTGATCACTGCATGAGGAAGAGCTTCTCTGGGGCAGAGAGATTGAACTATTTATCCGGCGAGGAAGCATCAAGGAATTGGCCCTAATTAGGTAATGTTGTAACAGAATCTATTCATATTAGAAGAGAAGAGAATATTTGTTTTCACAGGCTGCTGCGGTTCCCTGCCTGGTATGCAATCTCAGGGGAAGGGATCATTATTCTCTGGATTAGAGAGTTTGAACTGGTTGTCAGACAGCAACTCGCCCTTATCCGGTAAGGATGTATGGATGCCAGTTTAGGAGCTCACATATTGTAGCTTGCTGCCATCCCCGAGGATGGTATACCTTTTGATAAACCTCTTGATTTATAGTAAATCAAGAAGTTTGAATTTGTGTGAAACTCAAATGTTGAAATGTTTTCAACTGGCTTCAAGCCCAGGCATCTGGTTAGTCATTTTGTCAGTCTCGTACTTTATCATAGATACTTACATTTTAGTCTTCAAAAGGTTAATTCATCCAGAAAGGTTTATTGGTCTTTCCATTTAAACCCTTTGAGGATGGACTGATTTTGCTACAACATGTATTCTCCATAGACCAAAGCCCGAATATTTTCGGGACCAGTCCTGAACGGGTTAAGAATGCCTATTTCAGAAACCATGCAAAGCTTTCAACTCTGTATTTTTCTATTGAGATATCACTATGCATGCTTTATTTTTGTAATTTGATGATTATTTCCACAGAGATCATCTCCAGAATCGACTGGACCAGTATAGTGGCATCTTGAGGGACAACTCTGAGAGCTCCCTGTCATCAGACTCCAGGGCTCGTCTACAGATTTTGATCGGAGCACTGATAGAGCAGGGCATGCATCACAGGGACATTCTGGATGGTCAGTTATAATCTTGTATCTTGGCCTTTGTTGAGTCAGCTGCAATGTCATTTGCGTGTGAGCTTTGAACTATTTTGTGCCTATCAATGAAATGTCTATCAAATAATTAATGATAAAGAAGAGTACTACTTGAGCTTTGTTGAGTAAAAACATACCAAAAACATGCAGTCATGAATTAGTGTTCAAATATCAACAGAGTTATATTTGCGTGATTGGACCTAAATATTTGTCATAAACTAAAATAAAAATCATGTCTCCAAATCCACTGTACCTCATGGAATTAACCTCACAGGTGCTCATGTACTTTCACTTGAATTAAAAACCAACCAAAACACTTGCACAGAAAGCCCTAGAAATAACCAGTACTCTTGTTTATCTCCTTCCGTGCAAGATGGACATCAATGCATGCAGTTCTGTTTGCACATGACCCAAGTGATCTTTATAACTGGCTGATTTGTCGTTTTTGTTTTGTGCTCGTTGATATGACAGATCTTTTAAAGAGAAAGACCATCTCCACTGGGGACTTTGACTGGTGCCAGCTGCTGAGATACAGGATGGACATCAAGACTATCCTGTGTGCTCAGACCTTGGTTGAGAAAGAGGTGGAGACCGGCAGGAAAAGTGAAGCGTCCAAATCTGTGATGACCATCACAGATGATGCCTCGGTAACCACGGAGAAGCTGCAGGCTCAAGGTAATACTGAGTATCTTGTGGTTTATTAGCTCCTTGTGTGTATGTGTTTGACTTTTCCTATTCATTCTTCACATTTAAGATGAATTCCTATGAATAAAATTAAGGTCACATATCATGGCAAAGTGTCCAGATTTGTGCTGACCATTACAGATGATGCCTCGGTGACCACGGAGAAGCAACAGGCTCAAGGTCTTAGCTTACAACATGCGGAACATATCATAGCTCTATTCTGTTTGAGATATTGTGTAACTGTATTATAATATGAATGAAAATGAGTAAAAGTAAATTGAGCTTTGCTGGGCATCAAACCTGAGACCTCAGTATTACTATACCACTAAGCTATAATGGGTTCTTAATAGTGATACATCCCAGAAACCTGTTTCAATGCTTGTGCTAGTCTAACTGACATTTCTAAATTATTAATCTGACTGTAAAATATGTTGAAAATTGGCATCACCAACACTGTTAACCCGTTCCCAACGAGTTTATGAAATCCCCATAGACTTTGTATGCAACCCACTCGGTTCTCGTGGTCAAGGGGTTAAGAGTTGATGCTATATGAAATCTAAAATGTCACTGTGGCCTTAGTCACCACTGAGAAACAAATAGGCCAAGTTATAACAGCTTATTAAATCTGTTTTCATGCATGAATGCAGAAATTAATCTTTTATTAAGATTCTTTTGAGTAAACATTTTTTAGTAAGATTTTTTAGTTTGCTATGATCACTAGTATTTGGACTCATCTACCTGTATTTTGCCACTCTGCTTTTTAATAAATTGCTATCTTCTCTCTAAGATTAAGCTTTTTTTCAAATTAAGTATTTATATATGGTAACTGTCTGTTTTTCAGAGGAAGTACTGGGTCCCAAAACCAAGACAGTGATTGGGACAGGATTTGCTTTTGGTCCTCTGCACATATCCCAGCTTGGTGCCTCATTTGCGTATGATCACGAGTATCTTGGTAGCTCAACTTGTCTTGTTGCTACTCCGCTGACCGACCGTTGTCATCTCAGTCTGACCAGCGCTATGAGACAGAGACAGTGTGGCACAGTCATTGGACCCCCCGGTGTGGGCAAGACTCATACTATCATTGAATTGGCAAAGGTTAGTTAGAAATGGAATGAAAATGTATTATATTGAGTTCTTTTTTATGCCTCCGCAACGAAGTGTCCGGAGGCATTATGTTTTCTGGTTGTCTGTACGTACGTCCTGTTCTCGTTATCGCGATATCTCAAGAACCAGTTGACGGATTTCCATCAAACTTAGTACATGTATGTTTCTTGAGGAGCCAATGACCAGATTAGATTTTGGGGTCATGAGGTCTAAGGTTCTATTCTTATTGGTGTATACCCAGCACAATTAATTGTAAGTCAGATCATGTGTTCTAAATGCAAAATTCTGATTGGTTGAAACGCATACATTTTCGGACTTACAATCAATTGTAACTTACAATCGATTGTACCTCTTTCTGCAACGGGGCCATGGTAATATATTTTCCTTTTTATGTATATATGTGTTTCATTTTTAATGAACAAACATGGAGTTTCTATACATGTGTTTTTTGCTCTATCAGTTTATGGGGCAGAACTTGGTTCCTCTGGACTGCGCTATTGACACCAGCATCGTTATTGTGAGTCAGTTTCTGATCGGAGCTGTGCAGACGGGTTCTTGGCTGCTTCTAGACAACGTTGACAGGCTAACTCATGGTAAGGCTTACAGGTTTACCTTTTTATCATAAGGTGGACACTTACCTTCTCATCATAATAATAATGATAATAGCCCAGCATTTAAATGTTTATTTTGCCATCAATCTAACAATTTTATTCAGAGGCGCATAATACTATATGATATATTATTTCCTTGGCATTAGCTGAGCTGCCTTGCAGGCATATCAAACATTTTTCTGGGGGAATTCCTGCCAGGTACCCATTTACTAAGAGCAGCAAATGTAGATAAAATTCCTTGCTGAAGGATATGCATGTGGTGATTGGAAATCAAAACCACGACTCTAAGGATTGAACCAATATTCCACAACACTACCATCATGGGGTCCAGAGAATTCAATACTGATCAATGTCTTGGCATGTACAATGTATGTCCTTCAGCAAGACATTTAATTCATATTGCTGCTCAACCCAGATGGAGTAAATGGGTACCTAGCACAAATTCATCACTTGAACTGCTTGTTGGTCTTTATTATGTCAGCTCAGCTAAAACCATGGTAATAATATACATATAGTGCATGGTTTGGAGTTGAATTTGAAGTTTGGGTATTGGTACTTAGTACAGCACTTTGAAACAGAGCTCAATGTTCTCCATTATCATTTGTATGCACACAGGATTGATGGCAGTGGTGAGTCAGCAGCTGGAGTACCTGTGTCAGGCATACCAGATTCTACAGGGCACTGGGTCGCTGTACAGGCAGAAAGGAAATAGCAAGCATGACTACAAGGTACCATATTCAAATATTCAAGCTGGATTACATACAGGGAAAAAACAAATAGAAAATGACTACTATAGCTCAACCAGACAGCCCGCAGGGCCCAATAGGCGGCACCCAAAATGGAATACTTTCGATAAAATTGAAAAATAATACTCCCTGATAACATTTCCTTTAGATAGAATGTATGCTTGCTACCTGTTGCTTTTTAGCTCATCCGGCCCGAAGGGCCCGATGAGCTTATGCCATGGCGTGGCGTCCGTCGTCCGTCCGTCCTTCCGTCCGTCCGTCCACAGTTTTCAAAATGATTCTTCCTCGTTATTTTTCAACCGATTTTGATTCTGATTGTTTCATAAGATAGGGCTAGGAGGGGGATTTAAAACTTCTACACAGAATCATGAAATTCATTATCTATGGTAATTTATGCAAATTTATTCGAAATCACAAAAAATGCTTCTCCTTCATTTCTTGACCGATTTTGATTTGGTTTGCTTTATCTGGTAGAGCTAACTTTGGTACACTAAACTTCTACACAGAATTGTGAAATTTTTCTCCATTAATTAATTATGGTAATTTATGCAAATTTATTCCAGAAATCACAAAAAATGCTTCTTCTCCTTCATTTCTCGACCGATTTTGATTTGGTTTGCTTTATCTGGTAGCGCTAACTTTGGTACACTAAACTTCTACACAGAATTTAGAAATTTTTCTCCATTAATTAATTATGGTAATTTATGCAAATTTATTCCAAAAATTACAAAAATTGCTTCTCCCTCATTTTCTTGACCGATTTTCATTCTGTTTGGTTTGTCTAATAGGGCTAGGTTTCATTAGATAGGGCTAGGAGGGGATTTAAAACTTCTACACAGAATCATGAAATTCATTATCTATGGTAATTTATGCAAATTTATTTGAAATCACAAAAAATGCTTCTTCTCCTTCATTTCTCGACCGATTTTGATTTGGTTTGCTTTATTAATTAAATTCATTAATTATGGTAATTTTTTTTTTTTTTTTTTTTATTATTTATTTATTTATTTATTTATTTATTTATTTATTTATTTTATTATTTTTTTTTTTATTAATTAATTAATTTATTTATTTATTTGTTTTTAAATTTATTTATTTATTTATTTATTTTTTTTTCCCATGTCCCTTCCGGGGCGTCAAATTTATATTTTTTTCACTCTAATTTTTTTTTTTTTTTTTTTTAATGTCCCTTCCAGGGCATCAAATTTTTTTTTTTTTACCAGTTGAAAAGTGTACCACATGAAATTTGCGATATTTGATGTTGCGAGATGGCGGATGAGCGCTACGTCATTGACGTTCTGGTTATTTGATTATTACCCTGAACGAAAAAAAGAAAATTGTGTTCGAAACTGGGTTTGAATCAGGGAGCGGTTGGTTACTTCAGAAGTTGAAACTTGAAATTAAAAAGTGTGATGGAAAAGTTAAACAATATCTGTTGCTGATATGACTGGTTTAATTAAAATCTTTCTTAGCCTGACATAGACTGAAAATACTATATTTTCAACTGATAGTAAAATTATCTTGCACGGCATTCTTAAACTGGTTAAATCTGCTTTTGTTTCTGATGATGCATTTCAAGAGGCCCTCAACCATTACCCGGCACACAATACCAACGTGTACGTGGGACGTATGGGTATCGGGTCATGTATCAGATAATTATGCATGGGAATCGATACAATTGTAGCAAACGAGTGAGAATTTCTCTAATATGATTTAGATTGATTGATAATACTTCTTAAAGAAAAAAATAATAATTAAATGAATTTAATGCCGCCTACTGGTGGAGGGATTATAAATGCATAGCATAGCAACTATACCATTTGTATTCACTCTTATTATTAAAAAAGACAATCCAATTTACATTTAATTTTGTGCAAAATGGTGACGTGTAATGGTTGAGATATGGTAATATGGAATGAAAAATAAGAAGCTAGTGTATCTTTATGTCAAAGCTACCATCTACAGGACATTGGATCACTTTATATGCATTGCATACAATGAGAATTTTGAGGGCAAACATGATTTTCTTTTCATACTAACCATCACCATCATCATTCATCATCATCATCATCATCATCATCATCATCATCACCAACACCACTTTCACAATCACGATCAAATTTGTTAGCATCAACATCAACTGCATTATGAACCAATTCTTTGTAAAAATCTTCCCCCCCTGTACAGACTCCTGACATGGGAAGCCCAGCAAGGAGGCACTCTCTAGCTACGCTACACTCCTTACAGGCTAAGGATGATCTCTCCCTGCGCCGACAGAAGACCTTCCCATCAGCACCTAATGCAAGTACCACAAACAATAGTAGACTGTAGCTGTAATATATTTAATTGAGGTTTGATTTATGAACACTTACTTTTTGATCAAGGACCATTTTTGGAGCAATCATCAATGTATGCCTGATTAAATTGTGTTTGTAATAGATAATATTGTTATTATTTTCATACAAAGCCCAAAGTATGTGCATATGGTACTTATCGGTGAACTTTAATAGCTGCCTGCACTTAAATTTTGAAGGTAAACAGGATGGGCTGCGCTTTGAGATATCATGAACACAAAATCATTACTTTACCGCCTGACCTGTACTTGCGTTGCAGCATTATTGAAAAAAGGTGTGTTTTGTGTGATAATGATATAACATTTAAATGTTGGCTACCTTGTTTACCTAAAAGGCCGAGTTATCCCTTGTGTAATGTTTAACATTTTTGAAAAGGCTAAAATTGAGAGAACTGTACAGTTGCAAAATGCTTGTTAGAAATGTAATATTTTCCTGTCATTTATGGCTATCATCTTTTCCCGCATTAGGAGTTGCGTCGCCCCTCCAAGTTTGATGAAGGTGTAGCTGACCAGGACCAGGTGGTCAGTCAGTTTAGTCAGCGGCGCCATTCCATCTCCAGAGTGGAATATGATGCCAATGACCACTATGAGGACCAAGGAGAGACCATTCCGTTGTTTGTGGAGGTGCAAGGCCCAGGTAATTGTTTGTTTCTCAGTTTTTATTTCTGTTTGTATTATCGTCACTTTATAGCCTCTGAAGAAGATTCTGCTAGGATCGAAAATTTAGGCCCTACTGTATATTGACTCCCATTTTATTACCCGGCATTATTAAAGTAGATAAGCAGTTTGAAGCAGTATTTTTGCATCTTTTTATTTCAGAATTAATTAAACAAATATACAACATGCAATGCATATATAATATATGCTAATGACCAATGAACACTTTGTTGACCACATGGAAACTGTTCAACTGTTCTTTGCAGTTCTGGGCCCTAGGTAATTGTTGGTTTGTTTATGTGTCAGTAATTATTTCAGAATTAATGAACAAATTTGCACAATACAATGCAAGAAATAGGACACTGTCTACTACTGTAGTGAGCGCATGCAGGGAAATTGTTCCACCGTTTTTAGCCGTTCAGGGCCCAGGCAATTATCTGTGTGTCTCTTTTCTTATCAGAATCCATGCAACAAATATACAAACTGCTTTGAATGATATGCAGTTAAATACATACCAAAAGTTGAATTCACAAATTTGTCTAGCCTGCTTTCTTGGTTGATTAGTGATATTATTTTTTTTGATCCTAGATCTTAAATTGTGTATTAATAAGTTAATTTTATTATGAATTTGAATGTTTATATAATTGCTCTTATGTTTTGTTTGTAAAGCGCATTGATATTTCTTACCCGTTATGAAATGCGCTATATAAGAATTAGCTATTAATAATTATTATTATTGTTATTAAAGTTAATCATTTTATGTCTTTTTATTTGTCCCACAGTAATGTTTGGAGGTTGGTAATGATGTCATGGAGTAAAATATACTTTAATTTGTATAAAATCACTGAATATTATCTCACAAAAAAACTTTACTCAGCTACACTACTTAGATGTCTTCACCACATTTTCTTTCATTTTCAAATGAAATTAATTATTGTCTATTGAAACACTTTTTTTTCACCAGTCTCTTGAAATCTGTCAATTAATCATTGTATTGTTGTCATAAGTTGATGGCCACATTTTAGCTTTTAAGTGAGAATTGTACATATGTTGTAACAATTATTATGAATCACTGGTAAATATTGTCCTTCTGTATTACACTCATATATTCATGTGAGCTTCAGAATGACATTTGTATACATATTTTATTTTTTTCTATACAAATTGCTTCTCTCCAGATACTAGTGTCTATTACTTTTAAAATCTGAGATTTTGAATATATGATATCTATATAATTGTTTAAACCTTGTGCTCTTTTGAGGTGAAAGTATTTAAAAATTATTTTATTGTAGTTAATTCCATTTCAATCATCTAGCTGTCACATTCTGTTGTCTTTCATGTGATTTCCATATAAAATGTTGACAACTCAATTGTACAACATTTGCCTTTTTCTTTTTCAGAGTATACATATCACTCTATCATATAATTAGTTTACCCAGTTTATTCTCTGTACTTCTCTTATTAGTGTTTAATATTGTTAGTGCAGTATTCTTTATTCAATTCAATTAAATTCTATAGTTTACTGGTCCAACTAAATTGTCTTGTGTTCACAATATCACAATTCATACGGTTAATTACTAATTTTTTTAATGAAATTATTATGTTTATGGTAGAAATATTGATAATTTCAGTTAAAGGGGAGACCACCAGGCAAAGAGCAACGCATAATTATATGTTTTAGATCCTTTGTGTGATATTAAATAGATGCCCAACACTTTGCAAAGGTGTAAATCATAAACAGTACAATTGATTATCTTTACTTATGGAACCAATTATGGCCTCATGTTCCGTAACATGTGCTAAACGTTTGCGAGTGCGTCAATTCTATTCACGCATACTTTAGGAGACAAAAGATTCACGGACGATGCGTTTGTCCTAGACAAAAGGTAGTCTTCGTCTGTAGGACCCCCTGACCACATGCTTTAGTATGGTGATAGGTTTTGTAATTATATAATTTTTTCTGAACTTTTGGGTGGTGGTACACTTTAATATTGAGTACTTGCAGAAGAGTTGAATCCACACAGAAAGGGCCTCACGTTGCACCCATGTTGTTATGAACAATAGATTATTTCTTTACTCTTTGAAGATGTTATGATTTTGAATATTACACATTCGCCATAGACCCCAGCCCTCGCTTTTTGAGACCAGTCCTGAATTGGTTAAAATAATCATATCTCATGAAAAACCAACAAGTTCACAAAGCACACACAGATATGATTATATAGAACAGTATTCAAGTTTAAATTGAAATATCATGGATTACTTGAAGTGTGGGTTGTTTAACTAAGGTTTATGTTGAAAGATAAAGTCATTAGTGGCTGACTATTATTTTCAGATTTATATCTAGGCATTGACCCTTTTTGAAATACCCCCTCCTTTCTACCAATTGAAAAACATTCATGAGGTGTAAATCAAATTCTGTTACTTTTTTTAAATTAAGATATCAAAATTAGGCTATTTTACCAGTTGGTTATGATTGATCATCGTGTGAATGATGTGTAATTATATCCCTAGTTCAAATGATCTGAGACAATTAAGTATGAGTTGTAAACAATAAAGATTACCAGTAATCAACCTGTTGAAGACTATTGATTTTGGTAAAACATGTATTCTCCTAGACCCATGGCCCAAGTTTGTCTGGGACCAGTCATGAATTGGTTAAACAATTTCTTGTATTATTCAATTCATCCACCTACAGCTATGATCAGGCATCAGACTCCCGGTGAGGACTCTAGGACAAGCGGCCCATTACCACCGGACTTCAGCTCCATACATCAGTACACGCACAAGCCCAAGCACTGCGGTTATGTGAGCTTTGACGCTAGGATGGTTCTAGCCAACGTCAACTATTCCTGCTTCATGACAATAGACACTGGAGATGGACGTGACAATGCTATTCCAGACAGTCTAAAGGTTAGAGAGCATTCACTATAGATTTTGCTAACTCCGAGATTGACGGGTTATGTAACCGCTGTTGTTGAATCTGCTGCTATGTCAGTGGTTACAAAACCCGCTTTTGTTAGTACCTGTTCAAAAGCGCTTGGGTGACGTTTCATATGGAACAGTTGAAAAACATGGCAGCCTCCAGTGACTGTGGTCAGTCAAAACAGATTATAGTGGTTTAAAAAAACATGGATTATTTCCATTATTAGTGATACCCATGAGGAAATAAGGGACTAGAAGTGACAAGAATTATGCACTTATCAGATAAAGTATGCTAAATTCCAGCGTTACATTCCCCTTTAAGGGAAATTGAACATTCCTATTGGTTGATTACTGTTACATACATATAGATTTATGTTGTTACATACATATAGACTCATGTATGAGTTGTTTACATATTTAAAGCCAAATAACAGTGGGAAAGTTACCGAAATCATCGATTGATCAATATTGTTGAAATATAACTTTTGTAAAGGCTTGTGTGGTAAAATCTGAACCTTGGTATCGTTAAATGCAGAAATATTGATTAAAACTTCAATTCACGCCGCCAGTAGCCTGCCCCTGAAATTTGGCCTAAATTCACCGCTCATTTGTCCCTCTCTGCTGGCGTGCCGGTATTGGT
Source organism: Echinarachnius parma (assembly GCA_037951105.1). NCBI lineage: Eukaryota > Metazoa > Echinodermata > Echinoidea > Clypeasteroida > Echinarachniidae > Echinarachnius > Echinarachnius parma. Next base: position 69,556 of record JBAMJV010007310.1, on the reverse strand, counting down.
CAACAAGCCTGCATGCCGTGCATAACATGCGCTTGCATAGCGTTTGCATGCATCGTATATGCGGTTGAAATTGAATTGAATCTGTGGTAAACAGATTTTGTTATTTTGAAAATTTGATTGCTCAAATAATTCGTTTCAAAACGGTTTTTGTCCAAATCTTTACATTAAGTTTTTTTTCACATAATAGGTGATAAGAGCATATACATTTTTTTTTTTTTTTTTTTTTTTTTGTGTGGGGGGTGTTTCCAAATACAGTTATTTGGCTTTAACCACTCAATCTGGATCATTCTACATAATTGCAGAACTCGATGCGTCCCGTTGCCATGGTAATCCCTGACATGAACATTATCCTGGAGACAGTGCTCATCTGTAATGGGTTCCAGGAGGCACCAACCTTAGCCGCCAAGCTCTGCAGACTGGCTGGCATGATCAAGAATTCTGTGAGTCTTTAGTTATGCGGGATATTGTTTTAGAACCCCACTTTTGCCCAAACACTTTCAAAACTAAATTTCTCACTCTACACTTCACAAACTTTACAAACAGGATCGGACAAGATGTATTCCGGTATATTATGGCAGTTTACTATTTATTGAGATTATAAAGTTCCGCTCTGTCTTTGGAGCTTCTTGTCGAGTATAACCTCCGCCAAGCCCAGCATACCAGCATGAACAGTCAGTCCTTCTCCTACCTGACTGTCCAACCAACCAAAAAAATACACGGGGGCAAAGGGCGATTCGCCCCCGATACCTTTGGAATCGCCCCCGTGAGCCACGGCACGGGGGCAAAAAAAAAAAAAATAAATAAATAAATAAATCTTTTTGCATGATCGGAAAGCGCCAGAAACGTACCAAACATGGCATAATCGGATAGATCACATCATGATAATCATTTATTAGACCCTTGATCAGTGAAAACGTTGTAAAAAAAAAAAAGAGCCCCCGTGAGCCCCAAAATAGCCCTCGTGAATAATTTCACGAGGGCGTTTTTCTCCCTCAAAATTGTCAAAATCGCCCTCGTGAAAAAAAAAATTTTTTTTGGTTGTGTCCAACCCAATGAGGAAAATCCAGCCCTTTTTATACCTTCCAGGTATTCTTCAATTTACACAAAATACCTTAACCCTACGACTTTCACTATTAACAATTTCAAACTTAACATTATATTTATGATAAGCAATCTACTATCTAGTTTTGATTCTCTGGTTGGCTTTCCCCCCCGGGAGTAAAAAAAACTTCTACACCGTGTCATAAAAGCGCTTCAGTGTGCCTCATAAAAGCGCTTCAGTGTGCCTCATAAAAACTTACATGCATGTATACATAAATATATGGGTTTATAACATTTATAACTAAATTGGATGTCTTACTATTTTCGCCACAGTACCATTATAACCATATTTTAGTCTTGTGTGTAATATACCAATGCTTATTGAATTGTGAATAATTTTGAAAAGATGTGAAGGAAGTCTTAATGGATATTAAGATTTAGATAATATTTTAGTGGCCTGAAACCAGAATCTTGTAGCCCAAAGTAAAGGAAAACATTACAAGTCTTATTATAGTTTGTTGCCAAATCAGGCAAGTAAAAGATGTTATTAGTGGAATTAAGTGGCACGCACAAGCATGGGCCAGTGCTAATTTTGAGCACTGATGATTGAATGAAATGGAATGTATGTATCTCCTGTGACAGTTCCCAGAGAAGGCAGAGTACCACCTAGGACTAGGGACCCTGAAGGGAATCATCCATGTGGCAACTGTCCGACTTTTCTCCAAGAGAAGGCGATATAACTTTCAGAAAAAGAGCTCATCAAACCTGAGCCTGCAGAAAGGTAAGACAATTCACAAGTGCAATTCAAAGGGATCTATCTGTGAATCAACCAAGCTTATTTGCAACGCTTCATACATTGCTGTTTTCCTCTTACTATAAGAAGTATGCATGGTACCATTTTATTTTTAAATTTTAATTTGTTTATTGAGAAAAGGGTTTAAAAAACGTCAACTATTTCCATTAGTAGTGATACTCACAATGGCAGGATTTATTCTTTTATCAGTACCAGTAAGCCTAAAAGACTTCACATTTGATTTCTGAATCTTCCAGATGAGCTGGACCAAGAGGTGCATTCAGGTCTCCTGGGTTCAGACTATGATGGTGAGAATGAGTTCCACCGCGAGGAGTGCGCCCTCACCTTTGCCCTGCAGCTGTGCCTCTCGCCCCGCCCCCGCACCCCAGATGATGCAGCCACCTTGAGGAACACCCTACGCTGTGTCTTCCCTTGGGGAATGGGGGTTAGTGGGAGGGGGGCAGGTAACGAGCATGACCCCACCCTGGTTGATGCTATACAGAACCAGTTTGTAGCTGATAACCTGCAGGCCACACCACAGCACGTCTCAAAGGTTGGTTGATTGGTTGATAGGTTAATGTTTTTCCAAACATATGTTGACAAAAGGGAGCTGGTTATTATTACTAAAGTACAGAAGCTTACATGATATGGACATTAAAGGGACTTAGTAACATTGTCCAAATCCTCAAAATACATTTTTCATTCTAGCGGTTCCCTCATACCTTGTTGTATTCATATTAACAATAAAATCACGGGACAGGTTTCGGTTTTTCAAATTTCCCTTTCGTTACAAAGATATGTACGATCGAAGTATTCAGATAAGAAAAACTCCGGGCGAGTTTTTCTTCTGTGTACAAAGTGAGTGCAGTGAGTTATTGAATATCACTTTGCATTTTTGTTCATTACTTGGCCATGCAATGTCCATTTGACTTAAAATTTTCACACAATACCCTGTGGACATATGAGATAACAATAATATACATTGCATCAACCATTCATCACTTTTTGCACATGTCAACAAAGTTACTAGATCCCTTTAAGGTATACATCAAATATAACAACACAACCTTATGTAAAATGTTACATGTCTGGAAAAGGAAGAGGAGGAAGACAGATAATTACTAAGATGATACTAAGGAGTAGCTAAGAGCCAATATAAAATAAGTTGGATAATTAGTGATGGATTGAAACCTAGCTGTGGTATGTTGTCATCTTGGCCCAGATGAGCACCTGTTTGATAGTATGTGTGCAAGAAAGATTGTTAGTTTGTTAGTTGCATAATTTCAGTTTGTGTGTTGGTATCAGCAGTAAGTAAGATTGTCTCAATGGTTAGTTATATATGCATAATTACTCTTTGTTTATTGTCATCATGCTTATAAGTGATGCATGTTTGTTGCTCAGATAGCCATTGCATGACTTGTCAGTGCTGTGGATCATCAGTTGTACAGCTAACCTTTGACTGATAAATGTTTGTTATTGTTTTTCCCTTCCCTCGATATGTTTGGTTATTTACACGTAGTTTGATATCTAGATGTTTTAAATTGCTCTTTTGATTGGTGATATTGTGAACCCCAGAAAATTTGAGATGTTGAACCTTCAAATCTCTTCTTGCAGGTTTTAGAACTGTATGACTCTCTGCAACAGAAGTCTGGTGTAGTATTGGTGGGCGGTGCAGGGAGCGGCAAGACAGTGTGTTACCAGACATTGTGCAGGGTGCTCAACAGCCTTCAATCAAACCCACCAGCACCAGAAGAGCCCCCAGTGGCGCCCATGCACGGACCAAAAGTGCCTGTAAGTTATCAAGATTAATCAATGTATGTATATAGTTATACTCATGTTACTATATTGACTATGCCTAACTGTGCCCTTTAGCATGCATACATGTACATTTACAGGTATCTTCCGGTAAGTTTTCATGAAGGATGGGTTTCTTCTTATGTTTTTCAACGTTTTTTTTTATTGAAATCATGCGCAGGATACTTTATAGATGTATATATTTATTTTTGATTTTGCATAATTTATTCTTCAAAATGTATGGGACATTTTACATTTTTCTGTACCATTATTTTGTTGTTTTCTACAATTAAACAACAAGCTTTCTTTTTTGTTAATAAGATATGTAAATTTAATTGTATGTATTTTGTATTGAATTATTGAATTGTGCTCAAATACTTGTATTCCTGTCCTTTGTTCCTTTTCTATGCGCAGTGAGACTTAATTGTAATATTTTGCTATATATATAATTATAAGGATTATTAATACTATTACCCAAGCACCATTTACCAACTTTCTGAAGTTTGTTTTTATTGTTGTTTGTGTGTTTTACACAAAGGGTTTCTTAGCTAATGAAGGTAGAAAATAAAAACATAATTCAATACTCTAATGCAAAAAGAAAACATTTAAATCTGTGTATAGTGAACACCTAAGTGAAACAAGAAATGTGGTCACTGTAGCCTGGTTCCCAGGTCCCGTAACAGTGTTTTTCTCTGCAGGGGATCACTTTTGGTGGCCACCGTAGACAGGGTGGGTGCTATAGACAGGTTGCTGTAGAGATAGATTATATGTTTTGTTTTTGTGTTTGTTTTCAGGGGATAGAGGATGTACCCCACCAGTTATCACAGCCCATGGAGAGGCTGCGCCGTAAGGCAGAAGCCGTGTCCTTCATGAACCTGCACTGGATGGACGTGGCATCCAAAGAAATGGCCAAGCCTTCCTACCCTAGAGTGGACTGCTCTGTGGTCTATCCCGCCACACTCTCAGATAAACAGGTCAGTTATCTCTTTCAATTGTTTCTACCATTTTGTTGACATGGGTCTGTCAGTCTATATTCTGTTTACCCCTTGTAAAGTGCTGTGTGGATTCATGCACCCTAATTGTGCTGGAATGCTTTGTGCTTGACTTCTACCTTTCACTGCATGGACTTCTTCATGCAATGACTGTGCACAATTGTAAGACAGTATACAAATGATGCGCAGGTATGAGTGGGTCGGTAGGAATTGTTTGCACAAGGTAACTATGGAACTGTTAAACCCACGAGGCGAAGCCGAGTGGGTTTAGACTAGTTTCCATAGTTACCGCGTGCAAACAATTCCACCGACCCACGAAATAAACTTGCGCATCATCTGTTTTATAGAATGGGCATTGTTACGCCCCCAAAAAAATCAAAAAATTAAAAATTCAAAAAATTACCGGATGCATGAAATAATTTTACCGGACGCATGACATTTTTTACCGGACGCATGATTTTTTTACCGGACGCATGAAATTTTTTACCGGACGCATGAAATTTCATGCATCCAGTACAATTAATTGTCTGCACAAATTTTGCTCTCAACCAATCAGATTGCAGGGATTTATCAAACCATTCTATAATAATAAATGATGCATATTGTATTGTGTTGTGCATTGAACATAGTGGTTCTATTGTTCAGTGTACACTCACATCTTCAAGTGTGGAGTAGTGTTTGACTTTTAATGGATCTTATTGTTCACCAAATTACAATTTTGTCCCGTAATTAAGCTGGCACAAGAAGCTTAGGACCTTAATTGGCACTGGGTGGATTGTCACCTTTAGAGTTAATGATCGGGATTTCAGTGATGACGTGTACTACTTGGAAAACAAAGTTGAAATAGCTAGGTCTTAGAAGACACCCATGTCCTTTCAACCTTGTTAAAACTCCTGAAACTCCTGAAACTCCTGAAGTTATGTCATAGAAGGAAACCAGGGAAATCTAGTCTTTTAGCCAACTCATACCGTGAATTCTCTTTATTCTTGCTTCTTCTTTTCAGTTAAGTGATCATGTCCACCTCACTGACCAGTGCTGGTGGACAGACAGCTTGCTTACCACACTATTCTACCACACATGCCAGTGTGTGGGAACATGAGTGTCAAATGGAACTGCTGTGATATCTTTATTGTGTTTTCATTTTAGACACCATATATCATGAAATATTTTCTTGATTTGTTTTCCCCATTAGTTGATTGGTTATTTCAACCCTGTTGACCACCACTGGACGGACGGCTTGCTGACCACACTCATCTACCAGTCAGGCCAGTCCATGGAAACGGCCGAAGTCATGGCCAAAGAGCTGAGAGAGAACAAGAAGAAGAATGCTATGAAGGGCATGCTGAACCCACCTACTGTAATCCAGAAATGGGTGGTGATGGATGGGGTTATTGACCCGCGCTGGGCAGAGACCCTTGGGGGACTGATTGGGACCGGTAGGGGTATGGTTGGAAGCAGAGGCAAGACATCCATGTCAAGTGGAGAAATGCTCCTCATGGCAGGTAAGATCATTGCATAATGCTGGCATGAAGGCTTACTGGTACTGACGAGGCACAAACCCTGTCACATCTATGGGGTGTTGCAAAAGATTTGCAATAGATTGCAAAGTTGCAATTAATTACAAGTCAGAAAATATGCACATTTTAACCTTTGCACCTTTTAAGCTTTGCACATTAAGTCACATATTCTGACTTGATATTAATTACAACTCGTTGTGCAACCCCCCCCCCAAGTCTAATTGTGTCTGCTGCTATGTCATTGGTTCTGTTACTCGCTTTTGTTGAGTCCATGCTTGGAGTTGAACGGTTCATGTTTGGAGTTGGGTAAATTGAAGCTTCAGACACGATGTACATAGTAGTAGACCAAATGCATTGTAGATGAAATAGGTGTAGACCAAGCAAATAGCTCAATAATGATAAAGCAATAATAATGATGATGCTATGTGTGTGTTTGAAAGGAGGAACGTGGACTATGTAAATAGCCACCATTATTATTGCTGTTATTGTTATCCATAGTTAGGATGGAAATCTCCGGTAGAATTCAGTTACAAAGGCTGTTATACAGATAATAAACGTTCTAGAGTGTGTTGTGTAAAATGCAACGCACTCAAGGTTTTGTGACAAAACCGAGAGTGTGTTGCATTTTCACTGTCAACACTCAAAATTAAGAATGTGTATTAATCTGTTTTATAAAACGAGCTCAACCACGGAATTGTTTATGATTGCTCGATTATTTCAAACATGCTTGTCACAATTATTGGTCTAGACTAGCTGTCAACTAGATTTTAAAGTGGGAATTTCTAATTACTGATGAAAATATGATAAATATTTCCCGCTGAGCCCTGCTGGCATTCGGATCGAAGAGAATATAGTTCAAAAATTGCCACATAGAAGATACGCCTATTAATAGGAAGCTGTTGATGCCCATCCGTAGCACACTTTCTTAAGCCTAATGACTAGGTTTGTTTGGCGTTATAGCAGTTCTGCTTTTGACTTATTTCTTAGACTGCACATCTCTGCTATTCGAGACCAGCTCTGTTACCAAGGCCTCCCCGGGAACCCTTGCCCGCTGTGCTGTAGTATACTTCAAGCCATCTGTCGTGGGATGGAAGTCCCTGGTGGAATCCTGGATGACCAATGCACAGACAAACTGGGAGGTCAACAATACCAGGTTAGTTGTCATGGTGATGTCACCTTCACTTCCTCTTAGATTGGTCAGGTCATGAAAATGTTTTGATTGAGTAGCTGTACTTCTACTTCTACTTCTACTTGGGTACTCGACAGGGTCCATCAGTCAGGACGTAGAGTCGAGGGGAACCGGTGAGGTGTCCCATTAATTGCCGATTGAGGCAACTGCTCCCGCAAAGGCTCCTAGTGATGCAGAAGCCAAGATATTATTGGGGAGCGCATTCCATGCTGTTACAGTTTGTGGGAAGTAGGAGTTCTGGTAAAGCTGAGTTCGAGTATGTATATGCTTGAGCTTATTTGGGTGGTATTGTCTAGTGATGCTTGGGGCCATTGGTGTGAGGAGTTGGTCAGGTGTAATTGCTACCATGCCATTCTGAATTTTGTAGAGGAGGCTAAGGCAGGAGAGGAGGCTAAGGCAGTATACACATTTAAATTAGTATTATATACATATTTGTATCAGTAAGTTCTATATATGTGTGTATTTTGTTAAAATAAATTAATTAGGGAATTTAATCGATAAGGAAGCTCAGATTCATGTAGTGAAGTAAACCTGATGAGTGCACCATTTTTTTCTAACCAAAACGACCCATGAGTAAAGTGTGCTGTGTTTCTGTCATTGCATTATTGTGTAATGATAGAGTGGTGTATCTAGATGGTGTGAAGGGTAGTATCTATTACAGTGGAATAAAGACTGGGACCCACACTATTGATATCAATGGTTCTCTCTTGATTAGAGAAATACAAAATTTAGATGATCCAGAATTTGAAAATAAATAATGTTTGAGACTATTCCATGACAGAAAAGAAGTAAATCAATCACATTTTTTTCTTTTTTTCTCACTAATTGTGTAGACTGCAAACTTATTTGAAATCAACATGTTATTAGTGACATTACTGTATTTGCCAATATTTTCGGGTACAGGTATTTTTGTGAAGAAGAGGGTAACAGACATTTTCGCGAGTTGTTAATTTTCGCGATTGGCATGTCATGCCACTGGGAAAACTCAAAAGTAGTGACAAAAATGCAGCACATTTATGACAATAAATATCTTCTAAAAAACAACAAATTCGTAAATAAATATTAACAGTATTAGCATTTCTATTGACATAATTTTTACGGAAATATGGTAACAAACTGTTCAGATTTTCCTCGATTACGAAATGTCTGACGAAAATAGGACATAAATGGCCTCAGTGGCCGATCGTTTCTTCATCACACTTCAGCGAATTTCTTAGTCATAGCGCCGCTATTTTCTGCCAACTAGCGTCTTTTGCTTACAACTTGCCGGTTATCATTGTGTACATGCAACATAGCGATGACTCTGATACAATTTAATTTTCTATTCGTATTTACATAGTTCAACTTCATGTGCAAGTGCAGCAGTGAAATATGCATACATATACAGGGTACTAGTCCTTTAGACGGTCCTATACTTCGTGTATTAGACCTGGAGACGTTCTTTAGTACAACGTTTTTTAATTGATTCATATTCTAGAAGGGTTCAGAAGAAATTTCAGCTTTGTTGCCACCTTGGCAACATTGGGCAACTTTTTTTATAAGCATTATAACGTTAATTAGCTAATTTGCATATTTGTGAAATAAGGTCAGGGGTCATTGTCTATCTAGCAATAGTACAATATTGATAAAAACAACTATTCTACGGTATTTTGGGGCAAGGATTCCATTTCTGGTGCTCGTTTGTAAGTGCCATATGGGCAACACCCTGAAATCCAAGATGGCTGCCCCTAATTTGCATATTTATGAATATTATTGATTTTCAGTGGCTACAGCCCTTAATAAGCAATAATTCCAGATTATTATTTGTCAGTTATGTTCTAAGTATGTATTTAAGATATCAAAGATTAGTTGTCATCATGGCAACCTCTGGCAATGCATATTATTTGCATAATTAGGTATTTTACCTAATTTGCATATTCCCCTAAATCGAGTATATTGGGAACCCGGAAAGTAAAAATGACAAGTGATACCACTTTTCCAAGGTTTTGGGGGGCAACAGATCCATTTTTGATACTTATTTCCCTGTATCACCATGGCAACCATCTGAAATCCAAGATGGCTGCTCCCCAAATTACACATGTTATGATACACGGCTATATTCTTTCGGTTATATTAGATCAATATCATAATGTTTGGACTTTTAATTATTGGAAATAGGAACTAGAATACTTGAATCACAATGTAGTTGTTTGCTTACAATAAAAAAATCATACTTTTGTAAATGAAATGCCATTAAAGTGGCAAATAGCATTTTCCCCTTTAAAATGACAAAGGCGGCCATCTTGGATTTATGTGGGTTTCCAAGGTGATACGTCAAATTAAGTATAATGAATGGATTTGTTGCCCCCTAAAACCTTGGAAAAGTGGTATTACTTGTCATTTTTACTTTCCGGGTTCCCTATATACTTGATTTTGGGGAATATGCAAATTAGGTAAAATACCTAATTATGCAAATTGTATGCATTTCTAGAGGTTGCCGAGGTGGCAACCAAGCTAAATTATCTTTATCACACATGTTGAACATGATTGAGGAAAATAATCTGTAATTATGTCTAATTAGAGGCTGTAGCCACTGAAAATCAATAATATTCATAAATATGCAAATTAGGGGCAGCCATCTTGGATTTCAGAGTGTTGCCCATATGGCACTTACAAACGAGCCACAGAAATGGAATCCTTGCCCCAAAATACCCTAGAATACTTGTTTTTATCAATATTGTACTATTCCTAGATAGAAAATGACCCCTGATCTTATTTCACAAATATGCAAATTAGCTAATTAACTTTATAATGCTTATAAAAAAAGTTGCCCAATGTTGCCAAGGTGGCAACAAAGCTGAAATTTCTTCTTAACCTTTCTTGAATATGAATCAATAAAAAAACGTACTAAAGAACGTGTCCAGGTCCTAGACAAATCTACACGACTATACTGTGAGTGCATTGCAACAACCGATAAAGTGTGTATCAGATCTGGCGCTGGTGCGCAAAAGCGCACATTTTTTCTGTATTGTTCCCAAATTCCATCCAGTCACGTTATTAGAGGAAATAGTTTGAGGTGAAGTTCTAGTTCAGGAGGTAGATAAATTGAGCTTCGAGCATGTGAATGCGAATCACTGGCAATATTTTTGCGTGTTGTTAATTTTCGCGTCTGTCTACTGATTCGCAAAATTTGCGAAATTAATAAAAACCCTCACGAAATTAACAGCTCTTGCAGTATTTCATGGAGTGTTAACCCTAATCCCACTGGTTTATTTTGGTCACTTGAGTCCACTGGGGGGGGGGGGCTGTTTTGGCCCCCCCCCTCAAATCTCGGCAACGAATGGACCGATCGACTTGAAAATTGGCACACACGTAAAACAAGTCAAGTAGAATAAGAATATGAAAAGAAGAAAAAAAATTGGACCATTATTTTTTTTTTTATAATTAATTAAAATTTTGAATATGCAAATTTTTGACGAATTTGGGAAAAAATTGGGATTTTCATCTAAAATCAAAAGAAATTACAGGATTTCTTCAGGTTTTCTGTAAAAATACTTTCAAATGATGTTATTCATCATATCCATGTTTTTTATGGTGATAAAATATATCACTAATTTGCATAAATATGCAAATTAGTATTCCCGGATTTATCCACATTGTTTTCATTCTTATGTATTTTATTGTTTTTTGTTGTTGTTTTGTTGTTTTTTTTAGAAGAATTTATCTCTGAAGTGTATGAATTCAACTAACAGATTTGGAGTTTACATGGCATCGGATATAGGAATTACATAGAAACCTGTACAAAAATTACATTTTTTTGTGACGGACGAGCAATTATCGACCTCTAAAATCAGTTCTACAGGTCCGACCGGGGTGAATTATATATCAAAACATGCGGGAGACTTGAGAGAAAATAGTCATGAAGTTTGAATGTGAAATTCCAAACGGACTACATGCACGTCGAAAAAAACGACAGGGGGGGCCAAAAAGGCCCCCCCCCCAGTGGGATTAGGGTTAATGGTCGTCCCTTGTTTGTCTTCACAGCTTGCAGATGATTCAGAACCTTGTGAATGACACCTTCACTCGCACTCTGGACTTCCTCAAGAACACCCGCTCCCTCCCCGCCCTGGAGTCAGACCTGCCCAGGGAGGCTGGGGGCGAGGATGGGATGGGGGTGGGGATCAGGGAGGTAGCATCCTTCCTCCGCATCTTCTCAGCGATGTGCGACCACCATCTCATGCGTGAGAAAGGGGACGGGAACGCATCTGCAGCTTCCAGTGATGCAAGACTTGGTAAGAATTACTTTCTTGTTGTTGTTGTTTCCATTCCATATACTCTTGTGAATGACTCCTTGAAGAATCTCTGAGGGTGGGGGGGGGGGGGGGGGAGGTTGGGGGTGGGGGAGTTTCACAGTGGGGAGAGTTTAGTTTCTACATCTCTTCTCAGCGATATGCCACCATGCACCTTTTCATGCAGGAGAAGTAAGGTGGGAATGCACTTGCAGCTTCTAGTGAAGCTAGGCATGGTAAGTATTAATTCTATTATTTACCAAAAAAGTCTGTATGAAAGTTTGATTACCGTATTTGCCGGTGTATAAACAGCACCTGTGTATTAACCGCACCCCCAACTTTGGGTTGCCATTGAAGGTAAAACTTTTTGTTTGTAAATGACAAAACTTTAATGGGAATCATTGAAACATAATCAAACTATATATATAAATTCCTCCCTAACTTTGGTAAACTTTTAGTACACGCAACAGCACATATTTGTTTCTGATTAAAGCACAATTCATGACAGAAGAGCCTTTCAAGCCTTTTACTCCACATAAACTGATGTTATAGCCATATACATTATGTGGTATTTTAACAAAATATATTTCTCTATCTCTGTGTATTAACCGCTCCCCCCTTTTTGGAGTTTCTTCTGTAAGGTAAAGGGTGAGGTTAGTACACCAGCAAATACGGTACATGTCATATTGTAGAATTTGTGCGGTAATGCTTGTTTGATTGATTGTATTCTTCAACTGATTGTATTATTTATCCTTATTGTGACATTATTCAATATGTGCTGCCCTGACTCAAAATCATAGAGTCCTGTTTTGGAAATTAATCAATGTCTTGGTATATGTCCTTCAGCGAGACATTTCATGCACATTGCTGATCTCTACCCAGGAGTATAAACTTTGTGAACGTTGACCCGATGCCCTAAAATGGTTGCTTGCGGCTTGTTTGATTCCTAGGGAGTTGATAAGGTGCACAAGATAATTGTGCGGGTTTAAACTGCCCATATGACCAGGGTTGACAATAGTAATTGAATGTGCACCATGAATGTCTTTTGATATGTGTGCGTGTTGTAAATGTAGAATTGTTTATTATTGATATTGATATTAAGTTCAACTATTTGTCCATTGCAGAAGAAAGAAGATCAGCCCTCCTGCTGTCGACACCAACCCCCACACCCACACCAAGCATGTCCAGTCTAAGTAGGAGGAACACCAACAAGACTACACTGCTCACATCCATGTTTGCCTTTGCTTACATCTGGGGCTTCGGCGGCTCACTTCATGACAGGTTGATAAAACAGTTTTTTTTTAATACAATTTGCTTGGAAGAATAACCATTTAGGCAAGACATACATCAAATTCAAATTTGACCATGCGTCGTATTCAAACCAGCACTGCATGCTTCAATACCCTTAGGCAGAAAGCACACTAAATTACATCCTCATCGGCCAATCAGTGATTCACGGGATAGTTAGTCCAGATGAGTTGATATTTCTAGAATCAATGATGGTAGATCAAGTTCTACCTGTAACCTCTGAGGGACAAATTAAATTGAAAGAATCTACATGACCCAGTACTTTAGAGAAGTTGACATAAATATATTATAATCTCCCTATTAATTCTTCTACAATAAAGAGAAAGGAATGTAAGAAGCCTGAGCACAATTAATTCACAGCTTATCTATTGTTTGCATTACAGACAAAAAATCAATAGATCAATTTATATAAGTATTGTGGCTAGATTAGACCATGGCATGGTTTAAAGTGATCTTGTAACTTTGAATCAATAATTTTCACTTGCAGCACAAGTTGTTCTTTCATGCCTTGCTGTTTTCCATTTACTTTTGAAGCATGAAACCAGTTTTAGTTTTCATATGTTCTTATTGAGATATGAATTGATTTGAAAACAAAAACAAATGAGGATTCACCAAATGTGTACACATCTATGGCAAAAAGTCAGCAAATAGCACTTCGCATTTTGCATATTACTTGACCAAATGACATTATTTATCAGGAAAATGTCACACATCACTCAGAGGATATATCAGACTACAGTTAGTAATATTTATACATTTTATCAATCCTTTGTCAGTTCTTGTGTGTGGCAATATAGTTACTTAATCCCTTTAACCCTAAAAAGACTTGCTTTTCGTAATTACTCCAAAATGCAAAAATTCTCAAACTGCATTGCTTTGTGACTTTTTTCAGGCTTGTGCATCTTTTGATACCAGATTTTCCAGTCCTGGGAAGGTCTGCAAAAGCCCTATCTCTTTTTAGACAATAAGTTGTGTTCATATAGATCTAAGATTTTAACCAACTTCCAATAAGGTTTAATATTGCATGTAAGAACTTACTGAACACAAGCTTACTTTTTAAAGGTAGTTGCTCATTCAACAAAAAGATATCCAGGACCTTAATGAATTTCCCTATAATTGAATGCATCTTAATTTACAATAACTCTATACCTATTGGTTGAAAATTATTCAAATTTTCCATATATTAGATAAGTTTAGAGGAGTAGAAATCTACATCCAATTTATTCCCTGAACTATTAAAACAAACATTGCAATTTCGATGTATCTCACATTGTAGGCATGCTGAGATGTTTGATCAGTTTGCCCGGCAGCTGCTCAGCAGAGCCACCCATGACATCATGCTACCTCCAGAGGGCAGTATTTATGATGTGCATGTGGATGCCAGCATCGGAGTGCTAGTCTCGTGGGCAGACACCAACAGGGAGAAGATGAGGACCGTTAACGCTAACTTCACAGTCACTCCTGAGGTAACAACCAAACATCTAAGTAGTGATGTATAAATAATCTTTCATAGGGAGTAGGCAGCATCAGAATATAACAGGGCTGAGGGGCACGGAACCTGCCCATCCCAACCACCAAGGTCATTAGAATCAATGGCTCTGGCTCATCAATGTCTATATCATAGAATAACATATCACTAAAAGAGCATAGTAAAAGTTGGATACCATCCTTACTCATTCAATCATGAAGGTTATCCAAGTGTATCTAGAGATCAGTGAAACTGGGCTGGTCCTGCATCATGGTCGAGTGCTCATCAGTATTACACTGTTTGAATATCTGACAAGAGGCGAACAAAATAAGGTTTCAATTGATATGTGAGGGCAGACATTAATAAAGAAAAGAAAAGAATTTGTATCCTTTATCCCTCGACAATTAAATCAAAGCTCAAAATAATTGGAACAAATTTAATTTCTTCCAATGAATGGATCAAGAGAATCTAACTACAAATTAACTTCTTGTAAAATGTTACTCCTCTGATAAAGTAAAATTGTTTACTTGCTACTCAATGAAGATATGATTACAAATTAAAAATATTAAAAATATAATTTTTTTTAAAGGAGAACGCATCTTGTAATGGTTTTTATTTGTGGAAAGACAGAACAGCACTTTCACATTATTGATTTTTCCCACAAGGTTTTTGGTATCTCCCCTGTAATATTTACCTTTTCCTATTCCTATTCCTATAGGCCGAGAGGTACTTCCACCTGATGGACATCCTGCTTGGTGCCAATAAACCTGTGCTGCTGACAGGAGCACCAGGAGTGGGCAAGACAGCCCTCATACAGGTAAGCATCAATCCAGTGCCTTACCCCCTGTAGTCAAAGCTCTTATGGGAGGGGGGGGGGGGGGTAATGACAGGATCGGGTAGGTTAGGCTTGTAATGAACCTGTGCTGCTGACGGGAGCACCAGAAGTGGGCAAGACAGCCCTCATACAGGTAAGCATCAACCCAGTGCCTTACCCCCTGTAGTCAAAGCTCTTATGGGAGGGGGGGGGGGGGTAATGACAGGATCGGGTAAGTTAGGCTTGTAATGAACCTGTGCTGCTGACGGGAGCACCAGGAGTGGGCAAGACAGCCCTCATACAGGTAAGCATCAACCCAGTGCCTTCCTGCCCTGTAGTCAAAGCTCTTATGGGAGGGGGAGAAGACAGGATCGGGTAAGTTAGGGTACTAAGCTCATAGAAAGAAGCCTTGTAATAAACCGGAGCTGCTGACGGGAGCACCAGGAGTGGGCAAGACAGCCCTCATACAGGTAAGCATCAACCCAGAGCCTTCCTGCCCTGTAGTCAAAGCTCTTATAGGAGGGGGGTGATGACAGGATTGGATAAGATAGGGTAAGCTTATAGAAAGAAGCCTTGTAATGAACCTGTGCGCAGTCGAGGATCCATCTAGTTTGTAATGCAGGCAGTATTCATGCGCATTCTTTGGGGGGGCATTCCCATTTGGGAGTTCTTTGCAATGCTGAAACAACTACCCCTCTTCCAAGTTGTATGGGTTAATGACCCCATCGTTATTCATTGGACATGATGATGAATTATTGATCAATCAACACATTAATTGTTAAGTTGATCAGCTAATGGAGTAATAGTGAGAAATGAATTAATAAGTTATTTATTTATTAATTACAGTATACATCATGACAGCTTACTTGTTGAATTCTGTACGAGGGATGTACAATATAAACATTTCTAAAAGAAACAAAACGCACAAAATGCATGATTATACAGTAAATTTCAAAATAAATGAAATTATGTGAATGATTACCAATGTTTATGTGACAGAACATGGTGCAGCCGAGACACCACTTCCTCTCTCTGGCCATGTCCCCCATCTTGAGCTGTGAGACAATGGAGATGACAATAGTCAACAAGCTTCGCCCACGGAGCACTGTTCCCAGCGGCAACCAGGCACAGCCTGGGGGCAAGATAGCTCCAGACCCGATCTTCTTCATTGATGATCTCAACTCTGCTGGCATGGAGAAGAGAACAGGTAGGCGCTGTCAAATGAGTTATCTGTTTTGATTCAAATTCACCTTTCACCAGTGTGGACAATGTACTGTACACCTTTGTAATGAGTTGTACAGCTCTTTTTATGCCTCCGCAACGAAGTAGCCGGAGGCATTATGTTTTCGGGTTGTCCGTCCGTCCGTACGTCCGTACGCACCAAACTTGGGTCATGTATGTATCTTGGGGGGCCGATGATCTGATTAGATTTTGGGGTCATGAGGTCAAAGGTCAAAGGTCACAGAGCTCATTATATATGCAAAAATAGCTCGTGATCGCGTTATCCCAAGAACCGATTGACGGATTCTGACCAAACTTGGGTCATGTATGTATCTTGGGGGGCCGATGATCTGATTAGATTTTGGGGTCATGAGGTCAAAGGTCAAAGGTCACAGAGCTCATTATATATGCAAAAATAGCTCGTGATCGCGTTATCCCAAGAACGGATTGACGGATTCTGACCAAACTTGGTACATGTATGTATCTTGGGGGGCCAATGATCTGATTAGATTTTGGGCTCATGAGGTCAAAGGTCAAATGTCACAGAGCTCATTATATATGCAAAAATAGCTCGTGATCGCGTTATCTCAGGAACGGATTGACGGATTCTGACCAAACTTGGTACATGTATGTATCTTGGGGGGCCAATGATCTGATTAGATTTTGGGGTCATGAGGTCAAAGGTCAAAGGTCACAGAGCTCATTATATATGCAAAAATAGCTCGTGATCGCGTTTTCTCAAGAAGGGATTGACAGATTCTGACCAAACTTGGTACATGTATGTATCTTGGGGGGCCGATGATCTGATTAGATTTTGGGGTCATGAGGTCAAAGGTCAAAGGTCACAGAGCTCATTATATATGCAAATATAGCTCGTGATCGCGTTATCTCAAGAAGGGATTGACAGATTCTGACCAAACTTGGTACATGTATGTATCTTGGGGAGCCGATGATCTGATTAGATTTTGGGGTCATGAGGTCAAAGGTCACAGAGCTCATTATATATGCAAAAATAGCTCGTGATCGCGTTATCTCAAGAAGGGATTGACAGATTCTGACCAAACTTAGTACATGTATGTTCCTTGGAGAGCCAATGAACTGATTAGATTTTGGGGGTCATGAGGTCAAAGGTCACAGGGCTCATTATATGTAAAAGTAGCTTGAGATTGGAAATCTCAAGAACTGAATATCAGATTTCAATCCAAATTGATACCTGAATGTATCTTAGGGAACAATTGTAGTCATTAGATTTTGGGGTCATGAGGGCAAAGGTCAAGGTCACTGATAGCTCATAATTGTGATACGTCAAGATCTAGAGTACCATCAAAATTGAGTTGACAGAATTAATTCAGTGTACAGAATTAATTCTGTGTATATGTTGATTTGGGCTTGATATAAATAAATTGCGTAATGGCGGAGGCATCATTTTCGACTGCGCGCAGTCGAAGATCCATCTAGTTTAATGATAACAGGGTTTTTACTTAGTCGTTTGTAATTGTGTATACATATCGAGCATGGTGGAGTTATAACTATTAGTTTGTACCGTAATGATGCAGGTTTGGGTTACTAAAGTTAAGTTTGACCAATACATCCCTTTTAATACAAGCTTCATAAATCTAACCCACTGTTAATATTTTTATGCCTCCGCAACGAAGTAGCCGGAGGCATTATGTTTTCGGGTTGTCCGTCCGTCCGTACGTACGTACGTACGTCCGTACGTCCGTACGTCCGTACGTCCCGTTCTCGTGATCGCGTTATCTCAAGAACCGATTGACGGATTTTCACCCAACTTGGGTCATGTATGTATCTTGGGGGGCCAATGATCTGATTAGATTTTGGGGTCATGAGGTCAAAGGTCAAAGGTCACAGAGCTCATTATATATGCAAAAATAGCTCGTGATCGCGTTATCTCAAGAACGGATTGACGGATTGTGACCAAACTTGGTACATGTATGTATCTTGGGGGGCCAATGATCTGATTAGATTTTTGGGTCATGAGGTCAAAGGTCAAAGGTCACAGAGCTCATTATATATGCAAAAATAGCTCGTGATCGCGTTATCTCAAGAAGGGATTGACAGATTCTGACCAAACTTGGTACATGTATGTATCTTGGGGGGCAGATGATCTGATTAGATTTGGGGTCATGAGGTCAAAGGTCAAAGGTCACAGAGCTCATTATATATGCAAAAAATAGCTTGTGATCACGTTATCTCAAGAATGGATTGACTGATTCTGACCAAACTTGGTACATGTATGTATCTTGGGGGGCCAATGATCTGATTAGATTTTGGGGTCATGAGGTCCAAGGTCAAAGGTCACAGAGCTCATTATATATGCAAAAATAGCTCGTGATCGCATTATCTCAAGAAGGGATTGACAGATTCTTACCAAACATGGTACATGTATGTATCTTGGGGGGCAGATGATCTGATTAGATTTTGGGGTCATGAGGTCAAAGGTCAAAGGTCACAGAGCTCATTATATATGCAAAAATAGCTTGTGATCGTGTTATCTCAAGAAGGGATTGACAGATTCTGACCAAACTTGGTACATGTATGTTCCTTGGAGAGCCAATGAACTGATTAGATTTTGGGTGTCATGAGGTCAAAGGTCAAAGGGCTCAAAAAGTAGCTTGAGATTGGAAATCTCAAGAACTGAATATCAGATTTCAATCCAACTTGATACCTGAATGTATGATAGGGAACAATTGTAGTCATTAGATTTTGGGGTCATGAGGGCAAAGGTCAAGGTCACTTATAGCTCATAATTGTGATACATCAAGTTCTAAAAGACAGAGTACCATCAAAATTGAGTTGACAGAATTAATTCTGTGTACATGTTGATTTGGGCTTGATATAAATAAATTGCGTAATGGCGGAGGCATCATTTTCGACTGCGCGCAGTCGAAGATCCATCCAGTTTGCTTTGGTACTGAAATCAAATTCTTCTGTGTTTTGTACTAATAGGAGAGCAGCCTTGCCTGGAGCTCCTCCGCCAGCTGATGACAGAGGGCAGTATATACCAGCGAGATAGTCTGTCCCACTACGCTCTAGAGAAATCCAACTACGTTGCAGCGTGCTACCCTCCTGGTGCTCAGGGCGTGGGTAGCGGGGTGGCCTGTCACAGGACCAGTCCTCGCCTCACCAGGCTCTTCACTGTGCTCACATACTTTGCACCCTCAGACCAGTCCCTCAACCTCATGCATTCAGGCAGTCTGCAGAGCTGGTTGGAAGAGTTCCCTGCATACTCGCTCAACCACCACTATGAGCTAGCACAGGTAACAATTGATTGGTTGCGTATGACCTAGCTGTGATAGATTGGTTAAATTATATACCCAAACTACTACTAGCTCGCTTTTCCTACATGAAATAATAATTGTTTCACATTTTTGACATGATCTGAAATATTTAATTGTGTGACATTTCACTTGGTTTTGACAAAAAAAATTATCACATTTCAGATTGGATCTGGGATACACATTAATTGTATGACATTTTAACTTGTACTTGAAATAACTGTACAATATTTAACTTAGATGTGAAACACATAATTGTATGACATTTTATCTTGGATCTTTGAACTAATGATTGTTTTTTTTTTAATGATTTATTTCTGTCCAGGCTCTGATAAAGTCCACCATAAGCCTGCACGACTTGGTCAAGCATCAGTTGCTGACCAGCCCAGTCAACCCTCACTACGTCTTCTCTCTTCACGACATCAACCGCATCGTGCAAGGCATGTTCCTCATGGCCAACCGCTCCGGCAGGTCAAAGGGTCGGAAGAGAGGTGGAGGTCAAAGGTCACAGAATAAAGGTAATGTTTATTGTATTAAACATACAATTTTATTTTTTGTATTTCTGTATCAAATGCTCTTCTATCTGTAGTGTTTATTTAATTTGTTTTGTGGGTTTTCCCCAAAGTAATGTATGTGTCCTTTTTATCTGAATTGATTCAACTGCTATTTTTTTTAATTGTTATAATATATCTATAAATGCGAATCAAATTTTATTAATTTCTTTATTTATTTCTCCTACTGCTACTTCTGCAAAAAAACAAAAAACTAATGGAGTGCAATCTATAACAATCTTCAAGACGCTGTATTCTCTTTATGAGATGTGCATGAGAAGTATTTGATGTTTTGGAAAGTGACTCTGTCAACTTTCTTTATTTGTCTTGTCATTAGATTCAGTTATTTAGTGATCATGTGTCTGCTATGACAATGAGCTTGTTTAGTCTGGGCTTTTATATTCCTTTGTAAACATTTAACAAACCTAAAAGTTAGTACAACACATTTGCAAGTTATCAAGTCATATTTTTTCTGAAGTAAAACAGAAAAATATTTCTGCAAAAAAATAAATAAATAATGGAGTGCAATCTATAACAATCTTCAAGACGCTGTATTCTCTTTATGAGATGTGCATGAGAAGTATTTGATGTTTTGGAAAGTGACTCTGTCAACTTTCTTTATTTGTCTTGTCATTAGATTCAGTTATTTAGTGATCATGTGTCTGCTATGACAATGAGCTTGTTTCCTTTGTAAACATTTCACAAATCTTAAAGGTAGTATAACACATTTGCAAGTTATCTCAAGTCATATTTTTTCTGAAGTAAAACAGAAAAATATTAAAATTTGTTTATTGAAGAAGTAAGGGGTCAATTGATTTGATTTTTCTCACACATTTTCTTAACATCATTCCCTAGCTACATGCACATTTTGAGAAAGATCTGCGGTGTTTGCAAATGTGTTAAACTACCTTAAAGATTGGCTAACCTAGTCAGGACAAGATCATCTTGGTATAACCTGCATTCTTAATAGACCCTAGCCCAATTAGTTATTGTGGGGACTATAGTCCTGGATGGATTAACACATTTGAACAATGAACAAACTGTTCAATGAAACACTTAATAGTGTAACACTATTCTGTTTGGAACTGAAGATCTGTATCAGTTGCTTTATCTGTATTAAGTAAAGCCCATCTCATGTGAATGCCAAGTTAATGCTGCCAAGAAAATAGCAGGAAACTTGTGGAACAACTGGGAAGAGCTCAGCATAACCCATTATAAGTTGGACTGACTCTGGAGTATTTTGGACATGTTAACAAATCATTTGAAGTAGCTCAACAAGTGATACTGGTTCACACACGTTTGAATACAATTTTCCAAGTTTTGTAGCGCATGGCATGCATGAAGTATCATATTTCATGCCAAGCTTGCACAACTCGCGTTGCTATTCGCTTTGGGGGAAGCTCAGCATACTTGTGAGAGGGGCTTTACACATTTCATCTTTAAAAGCCAATCTGAATTGCGATTATTTCTTATTTTAGCGTGTGGTCAATAAGTTAATATTATGGCTCTGAAAATTCAATTGTATACATGGTTAAATGGATCTCTGTGCTCACGATTAAACAAAAATGAAATTGAGCTATTCATACTTTATTCCAGTGTTCTTTTTATTTCCGAAACCTTAGTTATACCAGCATTGATGACAATAACACAAATTCTTATATAGCACATAAATAACATTTACTGAGCCTCACCCTATGCTTTTACTTGTACAGTGGTCTCTAGAGAATGGGGTAACATATTATTTAAAGGGGTACTCCAGTTAAAGGGGCAGGTTTTGACCAAACATTTCTTGTATTTTTGATAGAAGTTTTCTCTGCTAATCGGGTAGTTCTGCAAAAACTTACCCAATTAGGCAGAGACCACTGTATGCATTTAGGTTGGTTATGGCATCAGAACAAATACATCTTGGAAGAAGACTAGCACCCATTATTAGTTTCATTTCACCTTAACATAGATTATAAAAAGCAACAACAAATTATGATCAAATATCGCCAAAGAAAAAAAAACAGAACTTCACACACCAAAGGTACATTTTAGGCTTCCATGTTAATAGTAACATAATATTGTCACCATCATTTTTTGCCATAGGTCTAAACAAACATTTTTCCTATATTGATATATCGCGGTTCTGAAGGATGAGACATTCTGCTCCTCCGTGGTACATACTGAATTAAATTGAAATCATGTAACCGTGTTTAGCCAATTAGTGACTTGTACATATATTGACTAAGCCATATAACATATATATTAATCCAGGGAGCTATATCTTTTCCCTTGGACAGTATCACTTGCCCAAAACATGGTGGTTTATCTGTTAACAAAAATCATTATATATTCACTTTTCCTATATTACATGAAATACTATTTATAACAAATCTTAAACAACTTATTAAAGAAAGAAAACAAATTTGTGTTTGTCCGCCCCTAGTTTGTAATTGTCTCAGGCATGCTGGCATAGAGGTTTGTAACCCTGCAGAAAACATGTTCTCACATTCATCTAACAAAAACAAATGTGAATATCTATCAAGAACTAGTCGGTCACACAAAATGAAATACAAATTGGTCTTTTTTCTTTTTTTTTAGCTTGACCATGATATACAGAAAAGCAGTCCATAACAGGCAATACTTTTCACATCTTAAAGACAATTTGATTTTTGATAATTACACTATACAATACAAAGCACACAACAAGCTTTTTCAGTCTCATACATTGTAGTAGAATTTTGATGGAAAGAAAATCAATTACACTGTACCTTTTTTAAACTTCTCATTTGAAGGGGGAAAAAAAAAAATCAAATTTTTTCTTTTTTTCATTGAACATAAGATGTCTTGTACGATACAATATTTCATCTTTTTTATTCTAACTTTGAATTTTTAAGTTTACACAAAAATGTATTGAAACTTTTTTTGTTGTTGACAAAATGTCAGGGTGTTACCACTAAACATCTTTTTGACTTCAATTCAAAATGACAAAGGGGTGAATCTTGGGGAATACAGTGACCCTTTTCTTGGAGTTGGCCAGAGGTTGTTATCTGGCTTGTCACATACGGTAAACGTTGTTATTTTCGCGCGATTAATATTTCGCGCTGAGCGATGCAAAAACACATTCGTGGGTTTTTAATTTCGCGGCCGATCGTAAGACCCTCATCCAAATTATATTATTACGTAAATGAAAATGAATAAAATTGCATATTCGCGGGATTTAATGTTCGCGGACGCCGACTTCAGCGCGAAATCCGCAAAAAATAAAGCACCGCGAATATTACCACGTTTACAGTATGTGTGACATAACAGTATCTGCAGTTCCTAATAAGGACATATTGATTAGCTCTTTTGAAATCATGTTGAATTGAACTTTTTTTTTATACAACACCTCCACTTGAAAAATCACTTTCATTAACAATAATTTGATGTCCTTGGTAGAATACTTTAAACATGGAGAATTACATAGTCTACTATTCTTCTTGTGGGAGGATTACATGTAGATCTCTTAGAGTGCTCTCCAACTTTTACATTGGTTGACCTACAAAGTAGCGCTGTTGACACTATCAAAATGCGCTATCAAAATGTGTTTATACTAGGATGAAATTGCAAGAATTAACTCCACAGAAAATATTGATATTAGCCAAAGTGGTCCATTAATATTTGTCCAAAATTGATATTTGATGACTTCAATCAAATATCAGTTGTCAGATTGTCAAAATCAATGGGCAGTATACAATAAAAAAGCATTCCTGGAATGTTTGTCAATCAGTCATGAATATCTCAATAGTTAGGGAGACATTTAAAAAAGCATAAGTCATTTCATTCTTCTGTTACCATAAGCCAAACAAGGTATAAGATAAATGTGAAATTTTTGTTGGATTTAGCAAAGTTAATGGATCATTTTAAATGTCTCAATTACATTTATGACCGGCTATAGCAAAACCCTGCACTTGTCTGTAAAAATCAAAATTTAGATTTTCATACCATTATAAAGGCCTCATCACAAGCTTTCATTTGATGCATTGTTCTAACAAATTAGTTAATAATTGGCGAAGATATGATTTACACACATTATGTGAACTTAATATGCCCATTTCTTCAAAACATGAATTACCGACAAGTGCAGGGTTTTGCTATAGCTGGTCACGTTTCAATTCCTTTTCTTTGAGACTTTGAGACTCCATTTTGGTGCAGAATTATCCAACTGGCCAGAGACAGTTTTATCCAACAACCTCAAAGTCATTTTCCCCAACTGAAGAGACTGGGAGGTGAGATCCCTTCCGTGTCTTGGAGCCATAGTAGGCATACCTGTACTTGCGCAGACATCCTGACTTGCGATCAAGTTTGACAAAGCACCCATCTGGGGTCACTCCTAGGTGCTCTAGGAAACCCACGATCCCATGAACTTCAACTGTCAACAGGACATTGCCACTTGATCGACTAACCACATAGACCATCTGCGCTAGCTTCTCCTCATGAATGAGCAGGTAGCCATCGGGAGTGCAATCAACGGATCCAACCTGATTGAAGGTGTCCGGGAGTTTGATTGTCTTTTTGAGCTCTCCTTTCCATGTCAGGTTCAGGATGGCACCTCCTGTCTTGTTGCTGATGTAGATGTTGTCCCTAGAATCCAGGCTCATAGAGACGGGGTAGCCCAGTGTGAGTGCGTGACTGGTCCCACCAACGGTTGTCTGAAGGACTCCTGCAGAGTTGTACACCAGGATTGAACTGCTGAGGCACTCCAGGACAAGAGTCTCATCTGCAGAGGTGATAGCAATAGACACTGGGTTCACGACTTGCGGAGTGTCAAAGAATCGGATCTGCTTCCCTTTCTGCGTGTAGAAGATCATGACCTGACGGTAAGGGAATAACAGTGCAAGGTTGTCCTTTCTGTCCTTCGTGATCAGGGCATCTCCCTTGTAGGGTGTCTTGATCTTTGTGAAGCACTCTCCATGTCCAGTGAAGCCAAGAATCCTTTCATTCTGGATGGTATCCGCAAGGAAGATCTTACCCATGTTGGTGACAGTCATCCCAGAAATGTTCTCAAGGAAGAATGGTTTTCTGTCCACCTGGCATGTGATGATTCTATGAATAGGTACTTTGACTGGGGAACACTTCAATGCCACATCATTGAGACTAATCACCACGCTGTGCTCCCCGATGCTCTTTGGACGAAAAGCTATACCATGGTATCCATAGGGATAGTAGTATATCTGAGGCT
Source organism: Echinarachnius parma (assembly GCA_037951105.1). Lineage (NCBI taxonomy): Eukaryota > Metazoa > Echinodermata > Echinoidea > Clypeasteroida > Echinarachniidae > Echinarachnius > Echinarachnius parma. The sequence continues at coordinate 44,098 of JBAMJV010007310.1, read as the reverse complement.
TCAGGTGCTCTTGCTGGGGATCAAGAATATTAGCCTTGAATTTGAGATCATTGGAGAGGGTCTGTCGCTTCCCATTCACATCACTTGCATAGATTTCAACCATACATTCCTCATCTGTGTTTTCGCCTTTGATATTAGTGCAAAGGGCATACACAGGCACTTTGATCGGCTTTTCTCTGATTGGCTCATGACTGACTTCAACGTAGAGGAAATGGTCCCCAGGCTCGGAAGGGAAGTATCTGATAGCATACGATCCATCCATGTTGTCAACTATTGTGGTATCAATACTTTGTCCAGATGGCGAAGTAATCTTTGCCACAACCATTGCTCCCCCTTCTGTGCAACGGTCACCCTCAAGGTTGGTCATCTCAAGATCAACAATGTTCTCCTGGTGTATGAAGGATTCCTGTGGGTGAACAAGGGTGAGAAAAGGCACCTCTTTGCCCTCTATTACCTTGCCCATTTCCTTGACAGCACTGTCGAAGTAGGTGATTGCCTCATTGTGCTTGTAGCTGAAGTCAATGCAATTGTTTGCCAGGGGCAGAGGGTAGAATGTGCCTTCAGCAACCTCCTTGAAGAACCCTTCCAGCTTCTTCTGGACCCTTGACACAGACACGTTACTGCTCACATTTATATTGCCATTGGTGTCGTTGGTACAATCAGACATGATGGCAATGTTGGCCAGCATGGTTGTGGCATCGTCTCTCTGTCGCTTCAACCGCTGTTGCATTTGAGAGTGAGCCTCGGTGACGGCATGGAGGAGGGTGTCTTCCCGCTGCTGCATGACTTTGTGGCACCTTGTAAACAAGGCTTTGATCTGATGCGTTGCTTCCTCTGCATTGCAGGTCAACTTGCTGGTCACGACATCAATGTTCTCCAGCAGCTTCTCCAGTAATCTTGTCTGCTTCTCACTCATGATGAGCAGCTCTGTAAGTTCAGCTTTCAGTTGCTCAACGATGGATCCTAGATCAGAGATGCTATGTTCTTCCGAGGAATGACTTCTTTCACAGCAGGACAAGCAAACTGGAGTCTGGCAGTTGTCACTGCTGCAGTATAGAGTCAGAGCCTGAGTTTGATGGATGACGCAAAAGTGTTGCTGTCGTTCAAATACAGCCCACTCTTCTTGAGTGAGGTCGTCCACTCCTTGGAAATGCTGATGGGAGTATCCTACAGAATACTGATGTCTGATGAGACACTCCTTGCACAGGAATCGCATGCAATTGGAGCAACCGGCTACAGCTACCTTGGTCAGTGCTTCACAACCTTCACAGAGCTTGATTATACCACCTGTGTATCCAAGGTACTCAGCAAGGAAGTCTGTATGGAAATCTGGACAAATGCTTCCAGTGTCAAGAACACCTTCTTTGGAAGGCACTTGCTGCTTGCACGAAGGACAAACGGTCAGGATCTCTCCGTCAAGAGTTGATTGGGCTGCTTCAAAGCAGGGTGGGCAAATAGAGTGAAGGCAGGGCAGCAGAGTCGGGGTGTAGACAGATGTCTGGAAATGCTTCCTGCACCCGGTACACACCAGGTGCCTGTCGATGAACTCCTCTATGTGGGTGTTACTGTTCTTGCTACTACTGGAAGAAGATATTTCTACAAGACTCGGTGTGCTGATGTTGGCATGACCAGTGCGATTCATCCTTCACTCGTCCATGGCTCAAAGAATCTGCAAGAAGAAAGGGTGAAAAGAAAAAATAGGAATTAAATAGTTATTAACCAAAACATATCATGTCCCCCATCTTAAAAATAAAGGTGAACATATTTCTGTTGATGGAAAGAGGAGAGAACAAATCAAAAATGCATGCATGTAACATGGATATGAACTCTGCTAAATTGTTTGGACATGAAATCCACCAAGGAAAAGGAAGTGAAAACAAGCATCACATATTTGAATTTAATATTATGATTAACCTTACTTTTTATGGATAATCTGAAATATCCAAGCCCTAGAACTGAGAGCAGTACATGTCCTCCAAATAAAGTCATGTGCAAAGTTCAAGTAATAGCAGAGCAGTGGGCTATAATGTACATATACACTGCAAACCATGCGCGCACACCTATTCCCTGACAATATACATGTATATATACGTGACTATGCTTGTACATGAAGATAATGCATGAAACTATACTTATTGAAATATACTGGTAGTAGACTTTATTAACCAAAATTATCTTAAGTCACACAAATTTGTGCAGGTACCTGTGGCAACTCAAATTAGTATTGGTCAACTGATAATAAAGTATAGTGAGGTTGGGTCATGTATAATGTGCAGGGAATGTGTTTTTTTTTGTATTAATATATTATGTAGTTTTAGATTCTATACCAGTTACTAAACTAAAACATTTGAAGAGGTATCCAGTACTTGAGTGATTTGACATTGTATCATCGGCAAGGTTATTTTTATAGAATGGAAAAGCAAGTTTTCTTGTACTCTGAATGTTATATTGCCTTTACTTAGCTTTAACTACATCCTCTTATTGATTATGCAAACATAATATATATTTTGTATTTGTCTACAGTAATTTATGTCAATTAGAAAATGCACTGGGGAAGTAATATATGAAAGGGATCTAGTAACCCGTCTGAATCAACCAAACATGTTTGCCCTCTCTAGTGCCATTAGACAAGCTTTGGTTGTTTAAATGTTCTCTTTATTAGAGATTTTTATGATTTAATTTGAAGAAAAAAATCCTGGGGATAAATTAATTTATGTACAAACTTACAGCAGTGAGTTAGCATAGTTACTAGATCCTAGATCCCTTTATATGTGCATGTACCTATTGTAAATTAATAGAAGGGAATTTTGCTTGAACATTTTCATTGTAATTGGTCAGCACATCATGTCTTTTTCAAACTATGTCTCAGTACTAAGCAAGCAAATGTGATTCCTTTATGAAAAAATATATATAGTTGGGGGGAGGGGGGCGGGTAGGGTGGGCTCACGAATGTAGTTTTATGTATGAATATTTATTTCCATCAATGTGTACATGTAATATATTGTTATGTATTGATATGTGAAAGGGCCCTATTACAAGCTTTGCTTCCTAGGTGTCCCTAACCATTCATTATATTTTACATTGTATAACAGCATTCATGTATAAACTTTGTATTTGATTTTTAATGATTTGGTTGAATAAATTGAATTGAAATTGAATTGAATTGAACTTATGATGCTGTATTTGAAAATAAATTTGTGCCACTAAAAATAAAAGGAAAAATATTAAACCATTGTTATTATTGACCTTTTGAGCCCCATAACCTTAAACAACTATTTAATTTCATTTACATGTACATGCTAGTAACTTTTTTGTGTGTGTGTAATTCGCCCGCAATCATTTAACCATTCCCTTCAAGATTCTAAAATCACCATGTAGACTTTGTACACAGCCCATCCAGTTCCCGTAGTCAAGGGGTTAACGTGAAAAGTAATTAATTCCAACAACTATACTAAAAACCACAAAAACATATAATGTACAACCAACACCACCACCATCATATTGCCACCTTCATCATCCTTACCACCACCAACAATTAACCTAGCTTCCACAGCCACCACCACCACCACCATGCACCACTTACAACACCACCACTGCCACCACCACTACCACAACCACCACTTGCATGCACCTCCACCCCACCCCCACACACAACCACCACCACCACACACAACCACCACCACCACACACAACCACCACCACCACCACATAATGGCCCAGTCTTATCTGTATGAATATCATACTGTTTACGTTGAAGTGTCAATTTGTCAAGTTTTTGTATGCTTAGTGAGATAAGTCTACCAAAAAGGTGTGTGTACTATACATGTATGTCATATTTGTATGCTTTGTTTGCATTGCAAATATACATTGTAGATGAAATAAAGATAATGGACATGTGTCATTTGTTGTTGACATACAATGTATTTGTAAATACACACTGAATTGTACTTGATTTGGATTTCATAGCTTATACTACTCCTGAAATACAGTGTGTTCTAAATGTATAGGTCTGTAGTCACATTGAGCATTAATGTTTGAAATATGTTGTCTCTCACTGATAATGGTGGGTGAATTGTCAAGATGTCCATGGCATGAATATGTATGATTATATTAGTATGATTTACAATTTTACAGTCACATGTAAGTCCATGACATGACTCAAATCAGGGATGATATTTGATTTGCCCTTAACCATTTATAATCCCAGCCCATATCATACATTAATATGACCCCTAAAAAGATTGAGAAAAAAGCTGTTGTGTAATTATAATGCTACTATTTTTCGTGAATTGTGAGGAAGACTAACTTAGGTTTATAAATAAAAGAGAGAACTTAGCTTGAAGTTTGCACAACCCATATTACCACCTAGTAAAGGTGAGAAATATTTCTGGTCACAGTCACTACAGATGTATAGTCGGAATACGTGATTTCTCCTCTTTTGTCATTGAATATATGGGGGGAAAAACGGGGAAAACTAACCAGAAAATGAATTGAATAGATCAAAATGGTTGTTTCAGTCTTATATACATGTAGCTTCTGACTTGAGCATTTGAAATGGTTCCAGGGAATAATATACTGCCATTAAGAGTATATATAAAGACAATTTTACCTAATACTTTATACCATGTCAAAACTGATATCCACTGAGTCTTCAAAATACCCCTTCAGTGATCTTATTACAAGTGCATTATTTATGTCTGGCCATTTGAACTTTGAGCCATACTTGGTATAATATTAGTTTTAGACTAGAGCTGATGGAATGTATTGTGTACAAATATTTTAGATATATACTGAATTATATTGTACACAATAATGAATGATAGTGCTTGCATTCCATTTCCATACAGGTACTATTATTGCCCGAAGAAAGAGATAAATCATGCACAATATAAAATGTGAACCAGTAAATGCTTTTCGTTAAATAGTGATACAATAACGAGGATCTTTTTGTAGTAATTTTTGTGTATTTCCCTTCTGATTCACCAACATGGGCCCCTTTGCAGAAAGAGGTCAATTGATTGTTAAAGTTTCAATTAATTGCAAGAACGAAAATATGCACATTTGAGCCAATCAGATTTGCACATAGATAGTCACATGATCTGACTTACTAATAATTTCAACTTTACAATTTATTGCATCTCTTTTACAACAGGGCCATATGTCAGAACCTAGTATTTTCCCCATATTCTTCAAATTTCTTCCTTTCCTTACTTTGCACTCTCATGTATGGGTAGTATTTGACAAAACATTTCCTATGTTTTTTAAGGAAATGTTCTCCACTTTTTAATCAGGTATACCTTTTAAAGAGGTAAAACACTTGCAAAAGTCTACCCAATTAAGCAGAGACTAATGTACACTGAGGCTCATCCCCCCTCCCCTCTCTCTCTCTCTTTCTCTTTCTCTGTCATTATCACATATTTTACAGGCCAAACATACACTAACACACATACACACACACCCAATAATTTATAGATTACAAAAATATATACCAGAGGTATTATATAGTTGTGTTTAAAAAAAGTACACATATTCTTCATACATCAGAAAATCACTGCTTTTAAAAGCCGATTACACAAGTTTTGTATATATATCTATATATCGATCAAGCCATGGTTAATTGTATTTAAAGAGAAACTAAAAGAAAAGAATAATATCCTGGATTGGATACTATTCTTGTAATTATTATATGCCTTACCATATGTTCCACGTGATGCATAGTCCTCCCACCTATATCTGCTATATCCCTCTGCAATGAGCATTCACTGGCAACTGGTTACCCTGCTAGCTTGCTGCAAGGTATTTATACAGGTACAGTAAATACCTGGACCAGTATATGACTTTACTCACTGAAATACTTGTGCGTTCACTCAGGTGTGCAGAATACATTCCAGAGTTACTGTAATTTGTAGACTTTCAGTCAGTTTCAATTGAAGGATTTCCTAGTGGCTGATCAAACATAAAAAGAGAGGAATCCTAGAATAGCATGGTTCTCCTAGGAGATAGCAGCCATATGATCCACCTGGGTGGCTATATATCCTTACAAAGAATGATTGCATTGAATCCCATAGAAAGTTGTTATGTCACTGTAACATGCAATATGTGCCACACTGAAGCACATTTTCTATCTGTAATTCGATCCTTTGCTTCAAACCCAGATGGTTGCATAAATGTAATATGATAGTACCATGCATGCTGGTGTGTAAGCAATGACCCACATACAAGATCCAGGCTATATAACTACTCAACCATGCATGACTAGCCAACTATCATCTCATATTTCTTTCACTCATTATCTATGCAGAATTATTATAATTATTATTATGAACCATTCATAGGAACATATAAATATATTTTCTATAATCCCCGCAATACCCGATATATCTAGTCTCCAATAATATTCATTATCATAATTTAAAGTATATATATTTAGTACATGCGAGTATGTATTACACATTAGCCTTTCGCCCCATCCCAAAGATAGAATTATGATTTTAATCTCTGTAATGTCAAAGTCTGATATACTATGATCTATCTGTTCATGCAGTAACTTGTTCAAATTATAAATGACTGTGCTATAGCTGCACATTTGTATAATGTTTTCTCCCCTCTTTATAATGTTTTATTCATATTTTTAAAGTGTGGGGGATGAGTAGAATACTTATGATAAGGATAATCTATTCTTCACCCCCTTCCCTGTAACAACAACAACATGAATTTTGTTATACACATTGAAATTATTTGTATTATTATTTGTATTACGTTATCATGTACTTATATTGTTTATACAGTATTATAAACATAGGTGTAGACAGATCTTTGCAAATATTCCACTTGTGTGTATGTGTGTGACTGTGAGTGAAATTACTTTTGTGTGCTTATCGTGTTTTATACTTTTAAGTGTGCATTTTAACTGTTTAAATGTATATTACTGGGCTATTTACTTACAAGCTTTGCTTTTTTAATAGTCCGAACCATAAAATATTGTATGTTTGATCTGTAATTTGTAATGTAATATTTCTGTATTACCTGTTTTTTTATGGTTGAATAAACTGAAATGAAAATGAAATGAAACAACAAATGTTAGTATGAAAGTTCATCTGTATCAGTAATTCATTAGATATCCGTTTTAAACTTTTGATCACAATACAAATATTTCCTTGGAGGTAAATATTTGTATTGTGATATCTTAACAACAAATATTAACAATGTTATGTCACAGCAATTCATTAACATAGTTAATTGTAATAAACAATGCCAGGCAAGCCAAAAATGTGTGAATTAGTGGTTGCTAAGTGGGTAAAGGCCCAGTCACACATTCACGACTTAAGGCCACGAATGCCGTACGAAATGGTACGAATGTAGAAATCGTGGGCATTCTTCATAATTCATACTGGTTCTTGTTGGAGTTTTGGTGATTCTTTGCTTTTGGAATTTCTTATGTATTTCTGTGTTTTTTTTTCAATTTAAATGTATTTCATGTTTTTATGCCTCCGTAACGAAGTTGCCGGAGGCATTATGTTTTCGGGTTGTCCGTCCGTCCGTCCGTACGTCCGTCCGTCCGTCCGTACGTCCATACGTACGTCCCGTTCTCGTGATCGCGTTATCTCAAGAACGGATTGACGGATTCTGACCAAACTTGGTACATGTATGTATCTTGGGGGGCCGATGATCTGATTAGATTTTGGGGTCATGAGGTTAAAGGTCAAAGGTCACAGAGCTCATTATATATGCAAAAATAGCTCGTGATCGCGTTATCTCAAGAAGGGATTGACAGATTCTGACCAAACTTGGTACATGTTTGTTCCCTAGAGAGCCAATGAACTGATTAGATTTTGGGGTCATGAGGTCAAAGGTCAAAGGTCACAGCTCATTATATATGCAAAAATAGCTCGTGATCGCGTTATCTCAAGAAGGGATTGACAGATTCTGACCAAACTTGGTACATGTATGTTCCCTAGAGAGCCAATGAACTGATTAGATTTTGGGGTCATGAGGTCAAAGGTCAAAGGTCACAGAGCTCATTATAAATGCAAAAATAGCTCGTGATCGCGTTATCTCAAGAACCAATTGACGGATTCTGACCAAACATGGTACATGTATGTTTCTTGGGGAGCCAATGAACTGATTAGATTTTGTGGTCATGAGGTCAAAGGTCAAAGGTCACAGGGCTCATTATATGTAAAAGAAGCTTGTGATTAGAAATCTCAAGAACTGAATATCAGATTTCAATCCAACTTGATACCTGAATGTATCTTAGGGAGCAATTGTAGTCATTAGATTTTGGGGTCATGAGGGCAAAGGTCAAGGTCACTTATAGCTCATAATTGTGATACGTCAAGATCTAAAAGACAGAGTACCATCAAAATTGAGTTGACAGAATTAATTCAGTGTACATGTTGATTTGGGCTTGATATAAATAAATCGCGTAATGGCGGAGGCATCATTTTCGACTGCGCGCAGTCGAAGATCCATCTAGTTTTTAATGAAATGTATTAATTATTGACCACTGTTCAGCCATTTAGCCATGAGTCATGGGCGTAGATACTTACGTAATAGCTATTCATCAGGGGGGGGGATGAATGAATAGATCACCCCCCCCCCCCTGTGGAATGGGTATCAATGACAGATCTACGCCCATGCCATGAGTTGAATAATTGCAGTGATTAAAATGAAAGATTATGCACATTTTATGAATCCATATAAAAAACATAATTTCCATACTATAGATTTGTACACACATCACAAAATTGAGCGATTTTGGGGATGACATTTACTTACAAAAAGATTATGTGACTTTGTAACCCTATACAGGTCATCACAAATTTTGTCTCAATAAATGCACAAAACTTTAAAAAAAAACCTCATGAATCAATGCGATGATACCTGCGTGTGTTGCAGACATATTGCGCAAAGCATCAAGGGGGGCAGGTTGTGCCCCCCCCCCCCCCCGATTTAAGGATAAGGAAGAGCTCTGCAATGGGAAATGTTTCCTACTCTATTTATATCCTGTATACTTTGTGTACAAATGGTTGCACTGAAATGGCGAAAAAAATTTGCCCAACTAGAGCAACAGTGCAAAATTTTCTGTTTACGGATTTGATTGTATTTTCTATGTTTTTTGTAAGCGCTATGATACCCACGTGAATAGCGTATTTTAAATAACAGTTATTATTATTATCCCCACCCCAGGTTCCAACAGAAGCAGGAGGGGGCGTCCAGAGAAGAGGCAGCAGAGGGAAGGACCACCGCCCATGATGAGGACTGTCATCCGACTCTGGTGCCATGAGGCATGCAGGACATACTATGACCGCATAGTCTCTGTCGATGGTAAGATCTACATGTAGTAATGATGGCGGTGATGGTGATGGTGATGGTGATAATAATGATGACAGATGATGATGATTATTATGATTATGATGATGATGATGATGACAACAATGATGATAGTTATGATGACGATGCTGATGGTGATGGTGATGATGATAATGATGGTAATGATGATGACGATGATGATGATAATGATTACTAATGTTTATGGTGATGGTAAATGATGATGATGACTATGGCAGCAACGATGGTACTGTTGAAATAATCATGATGTTTTTAAATAATAATGACATAATTTGCTTGTGTGTTTTCATTATTTCTTCCAAGATCAAGCTTGGTTCAGACGGACTTTGGAGGAGATTGTGAATCATCATTTCTGTGCTGGGCCCCCTCAGAGACGCATTGCCTCACCTCCTATGGCTCTTCCTCACAATATTGAGGTAAATATAATATGCAGTTTTAAAATTGGTGTCAAAATATAAATATTCATAGATGTATAAATGGGGACATGGTAGGAGTGCAATGTGTGTATACCATATTGTGCGCTTTATTTGCTGCCAGAATGCATTATTCCCAAGGGAGCAGAAAGTGGATGTCACATGCGTATTTATTGTGCGTTCAATGACAACGATAACAATATTGTAAGCCCCTTCAGGTTATGATCGAGCCATCTACATAAACTAATAATGTTACAAAAGAAAGCCATACGAGTATGTACGAAGTCCGAGTATACTGCTTCTACTTCCACATTATTTAAATTATTATATACTCTCAAATTACAAGATATAAATAAGATCCAAATTGCTTCGTTTATGCAACGTTTTCACTCTCAAACACTCTCCCCATATTTAATGAATATGTTTGTAAAAAATAGAAATATCCATAATTATAATACAAGATCTTGCAATCATTTTCACGGTTGGACGTATTTAAATAATAAATCAAAATACTCATTACGCCACACAGGCCCAATCCTTTGGAATAGTCTAAATTTAAGTAACTTTAATATTCAATTTAATAACTCATTTAAAAGGCAATATAAAAAATATTTGATTGGAAATTATTGATTTTTTTTTGTTGTTGTTGTTTTTTCTGATTTTTTATTTTGTGTTTTGCTATATGATGATACAGTATTGTTGGCACTTGTTATTTCTTTGCAATATATATTTATACATTTTAAATTGTAGGGTCGTACACTCTTACAAGCCTACCCTTGGCTTTTTACGTACGCCTCCTTTTCCATTCATTTTTACAATATTATTATGAAACTTATGTATTTATTTTTTGTACCATTCTTACTAAATGTTGTATATAATGCTATTGTGTTTTATATTTGATGTTGTTGTATTTTTATGAATTGGAATAAAGATTGAAATGAAATGATGAATCATTAGGTGCTATTTGATGATGATTCTTGTTGTTTATTATTATTATATTATTATTAATTGGTTTTATTACAACTATTAACACTGCTATTGTTGTCAGTATTTATGTAAAGTTGTATTGATTATTCCTACAATATTGCATGGCAGGAAAGTGAAAGTAGTGAGGCAGAAGGGTCTGTGCAGCCCTCCACCCCTACCACCACCCCTCTCCCTGCCTCTCCCTCTGCCATCACCAACCCACTGAGCAATGGAGAGCTGCCATTGGACATTGATGGCCAAGAGGGGCAAGACACCAGCCAATCAGAAGGTATTTATTGGAGAAAAATACTGTTTTGATATAGAGCACATTGACAATATACGCATGTATTATAACCCTGGGCCCATATTCATAGGGTGCCATAGCTAAGTAAGCAATACAAAGTATTCTTAGTCAATTACTCGGTAAGCATTTATTATGTACCTAGTTTACCCTAGTTGGTGACTAAAAAGATCTCTTGTTGCATACTTAGCCCAATTATCTAAACAGATTTATAACCCAGTCACACGTACCTGTAAAGGCTTGCTGTAAGAGCAATGTAAAGCAAATTTAGAGACACTTATTGAACAGCACCATACATTTCCTGTATATGCAAGCCTTGTACAAATTTTTAAAAAAGAACATCAAAAAAACTGCTTATTCTAAAAGTTGTATTTCCAAAGCCAACCTGAATATATCATGCATCAGTTTTCATTATACTAGTAATTCATTTCTAGAATAGCTTACATCAATTTGTTCTTGTATCTCCGCTACCACCCCCCCCCCCCCCCCCCCCCCCACTCCCAATAACAGATATCTTAAAGGGTACCACCACCCAAAAATAATATTCTTATTATAGAAAGGTACCATCTTTAGTATTCCATTCCTTCAACAAGTTCACAAAAATATGTTTTCAGAAAAAAATATATAATTGGAAAACGCATCACTATTCTCAACCATACGTTCATGCGGTCTGAATTGCGTAGACTATATGCGTGCAGAGCCAGAGCGCACTGTGCAGAGCGAATGAATCATCCGGGAATCTATTGACATACGCGTGAAAGCATTGGCGCACTCGCAAATGCTTGGCCCGTATGGAACCAGGAAATAGCAGTGGTTCCGTAAGTGGTGGAAATTAATTGCTTTGTTTATGAATTACACAACCATTTGCAAAATGTTGGGTATCTATTTGATATCACAAAACGGTACCAAAACAAATAATAATGTGTTGTCCTTTGCCTGGTGGTCCCCTTTAACATTGCTCTATTAGCAAGTGTGCATAACAGCTCATAAACAAATATCAAAGATTTGTTCGGTAGTTCAAAGCGAGTAATTTCCCTTTCATTCATGTACATGTATCAATATGATTATCTATGTAACAAAACAAAACTTTCAAATCATTGTGATCTTTATTAAATGGTTTCTTTACATTCACCATATTTTCATGGCCATTTGCTCAGCAAGTTTGATTTCATTTAATTTGTATTCATATAGTTTATATAATACAACAATTATAACAAATACATTCTTCTTAGGCTTCTGTACATCTGCATAATTATAAATACATGCCTTATTTTCTTTGTCACACATAATTTTGTATTTTCAATTGTTTTTGTGGTTGGTTTTAATGTTTCATTCCCTATTTTGTGCATTCAATCTTGATTGTAATACACTGTTAAACTTTTCATTTGATGTCAATTGTCAATTTATTTCAACATTTCTTTCACTTTCTCTGTCCTATTCACAATCTTGATGCCTTTATCTCACTTTTCACAAACTACACCATTTACTTCTCCCACTTTCTTTCACGACTCTCATTTTCAATTGGTCTTTTCCTGGTTCTGTCACCATTTGTTGTATGCAAAGAGTTTTCAAGGACCACTCCCCCTCTTCCATACCCTTTCACTGGCACCCCTACTGGAGTGAATGGTGGAGGCCAAGAAGACATTGACAACCAATCAGAGATCAGCATTGCATCAGGTCTGTTCCACTTTTGGTTAAATTGAGGGAAATTGTAATGCACCAACATACACACATCTTTCCACATTAAATTGTATTTGTGTAATGCATGGGAATGCTCACTTATATCACAATTTCCTACATATACATTCATTGTTGTATTGTTCACTAGTTGTAAAGTTTGATGTACCATTTAAATGTTGGGAATGCACCATAAGTGTATTATTTGTAAGTACATGTATATGTATACCAATTGCAAGACATGTTGAAATTGTGCAGTTATTAATTTGCCAGAATATTTATCATAATGCAGATAATGTTGCCTAAAGTATGTGGATATTTCATGGCATGAATTGTATTACATAATGATCATGTGTTTTATTCAATGTACAAATGTATGTATGCTTATAATGTACTGGTGAAATTAATAAACAGAACACCGCCCATCCCTAAAATGACCTTTAGAAAAGGCAGAAATAAATTAATTTCTGTGCGTTTTTAAATTGAAATATATAAACCGTGCATAAAAATCCAGTATTGCAAAGTTTAATAACAGGGACCCAAATAGAGTCCTTTAATTATCAGAGTACTGAGCTATATGCATAGAAATCTAGTATTGAAAGGTTTAACCCAATAGAGTACTGTAATGCACACATAACTATGTGTGTTGTTGTTGAGCTATATCTATAATTATAAAGAGGGTGCTTTAAGGTATATTGGATTATGAAATATGCTGATAGACTCTTCTAAATTATGATAATGACCAGAAAATGTAATTCACTGACTTTAACCTAATAAACAAATTAGTTTTTTTTTTTAAGCTGGCACCATGTGTCTTTCTTTCACCAGGTGAATGCCTTTAATGCCTCGAGATAGTTCTCATCTTCATTTATTGAAGCAGGTCTATAAATATGTTAACTGTTGGTTATGTATCTGTTATATTTTGAATATTATGTTGACTGTTAGCATAATAACTATTATTCCAACTTGACCTATCTAGAGCATCATGTGACGGTTCTTTCCTGGCCAAGTGCCTATAATGTCATGTGATTTTCCATCATTGTATTTTCTCTGAGCAGTGAGCTCCACTGATGTTCCAATAGACATGAAACATGAGCTGACTCTGCCAGTCACACCGCCACTACCAGCAATAGTCACAGGTAGGCTTCTCAACCAGTATTTAAAGGGAACTATATACCCCAAAAGAAATATTCATGTGATTATATGCAGTATATTAATATGACCCTAAAATATTATGGATGAGGAAAGAAAAATGGGCTAGCTTCCCTTTAATGAAACTCATGACCTCTGAATTGTAAGACCAGGGGGGTATTTCACAAAGATCCCTAGTCAAACTTAAAGGGACAGGCCCTCTTTTACAAATCGTCTGAACAGTTTCCAGTTGACGGATGGGGATGAGTGTAACACACACATAAAAAATCAGATCGAACAGCCCTGTAATTTGGATTCTACGAATGAAAAACGAATGCGTCCCTCCATCAAACTATATATCGGTCAATAAAGGAGTTTAACTGATTTAGCATAATATAGCCAATGACTAAATCAGGCCTGGAATACCCCGGATCCAGTGACCAAACACACTTGAAGTTATATTAGTTCTTTCATATTTCATGTTTTCCTTTAACTAATAAAAGTATGAAACACGCTTTGGTTTGCCAAAGTTCTGCTTTGTTATTGAGATATTTATAAATTAATTTGGAGAAATATTCAGGATTGTTTCAATTTGTGGCAATGAGGCCAATGAACAAATTTTTAAAAGAACTAACACATCAAAATATTGATATGATAATATTCAGTATTATATACATTATACATGTGTGTTTGAGAGGTACAGTATTTTAACCAACAGTCCATATTTGAATGATTCCAGAGATGTTTAAGGTACATTCGATCAGATGATATGTAGCCTTGAGTTTATATTTTTTATGAATGCTAGATATTTAAAATGCTGGTACTTTACCGGAAGGTCCTACTTGTTTCATGCATGGATCTGAAGCTAGCTTCTCATTATATCTTGATTATTGTTTGTACTGTATAAATAAAGATAAATGATATCCATTATATTGTGCACAATATGCTATGAATTGTAAATGTGTAAGTCTTCTCTTCTAATACATATCCTTGTGCAGTATTTGTGATGTCAACAAGCTTTAATATGAGAATCATAAATAGTTTGTGTCCTTATATAGCCCATTTACAGTTTTTATAGTTGTGTATTTAAAACAGGAAGTAAATATTCCAATGATTTCATGGAAAAAAATAGTAAATGGTAATGATGAAAATTAAATCGATATAACAAAAACTTATAGTCAATAGTCAATGATGACTACTCACCTAAGAGGATTAAATGATATACCGTAAAACTCCGTGTATAAGGCGCACTCGTTTATAAGGCGCACCCCCAACTTTCTAAAATTTTTTTTTTTTTTTTTTTTTTAGGACACCCTGTATTTTTTTAAAGACACCCTGTAATGCTGTTGGAATACTTACATCGCTGGTCTAAGGCATATCAAGGGCTTAATGTCAATTGTAGCTGTCATCATCACATACATTTTTTCACATACAAAATAGTGGTTAGTACAAAAATTGCACACATTGAGCAATAACACTGGTGCTCATAAATATTCATATTCATATTCATGAATATTCATAAGCACTTATACTCATTACATATAATGCAATTTTCTAATTAACTAACAACTATTTTCAATTATGAGCAAAATTTATCACCACTGGTTAGATAATTGCATATATATAATGAGTACTGCTGCTCACGAATGTATGAATATTCATTAGCAGCAGTAATTTGCTCAATAAACTTGCAATTTTTACATCTGTAACCAACATTTGTTTTGTGAGAAAAAGGTATATGTTGCTGAATGCTACAACTGCTAAAACAGACAGCAAGCTCTTGTCATGCCATAGGCCAGTGTAATATGCATTGAACATGACTACAGGGTGTCCCCAAAAAAAATCTAAAAAAAAAAACAAAAAAAAAAAAATCAATTTTTTTTTTTTTTTTTTTTTTTTTTTTTTTTTTTGCTGTACCTGTGTATAAGGCGCACCCCCGACTTTGAAATTTTTTCCGACGGAAAAAAGTGCGCCTTATACACGGAGTTTTACGGTACCTTTTTGTCTCTTCAATTATTGCATTCTAACAGACCGCGTTTCAACTCCTGAGCGACTGCCATCACCTAAGCCACTGCAGCCCATACCCCCTAGACTCAATGGGAGGGACTTGCTCCCCACCCCTCCCTCCCGGCCAGTCATCCCTCCTGCCATCAAGAACCCCACCCTGGGGAGGGAGGGGGAGGACAGCAGAGGGAGGGCGGGGCCCAAGAGAGGGGTGACCTTCAAGCCGGGGCTCATACTTGAGGATGGGAAGGAAGAGAATCAGGATGTGTTCAAGGGACCACTCATCACTGGTGAACAGGTAATGAGACTAGGAATGTACCGTATTTGCTGGTGTATTAACCGCACCTTTTTTCAAAAAAAAAAGAAAAAAAAGGGGGTGCGGTTAATACACGACCGTATTAACCACACTTTTTTTTTTTTTTTTTTTTTTTTTTTAAATATTTTTTAGGGGTGCGGTTAATACACCGGAGCGGTTAATACACCGGAGCGGTTAATACACCGACAAATACGGTATACCTTACATTGAACTACATAATCTGCTGCAGTGCAGCTGCAGTCGCCTTCAGTGTCCTGGCAAAGCTACTGTTGCTGGGAACCATTGATTAGCCTATGAGGATGTCTTTTATAGCACTCTTTTGCCTATATTTTAATTGAGTTTATATCTCTTATACACATTTTAAAAATGAAAATGAAACAAAGCTGATTGTTTCGTTATAGTCTTACAGGCAGGCATTATGTAATCTTTAAAGTTCTCCATGGTGAAAGATCACTTGGTGAGGAATTTAACCTTACACCACAGAGAAATTCTTTCTTGGGAGAGTGGTGGTCCGAACAACCATTCTTCTGAGGACTATCGTAACATTGAGCGATGAGTGGGTTCCCCCTAGGACCACCACTCTTCCTAGCAAGAATGTCTACATGGTGTACTCTTAATCATCCTCTTCAAGGCGCACATTAGTGCTGATTCCATCTTACTTATCATGAAAGAAATAAGTAAGATTCCTTTTTATTTTGTCAATAGTTGATTTTTTTCATTTTGATACAATGCACATTCTCCATAGACTCCTGCCTGTGTATTTTGGGGACCAGTCCAAGTCAGGTTAATGAAATCCATGATAATTCTTACTTGTGTTTGTTTTGTTGATTGGTTGCAGCTGAAGGATCCAGGGGAGGACCTGTGCTCTATCATGTTCTCCAAGTACATCCCAGTTTCAGGCAAGGAAGGAGGTGAGGGCCATATTAATAAATAATCAATAATAATAACGGTCATTTATATTGCGCTATTCATGTGAGTATCATAGTTACACTATTATTACCCCGGTCAATGGATACAAACTACAATCATTCCTGCACACCAAGTGCTCATGTTCCACTCCCTAGGGAGTATTCCAGCCATTTGCATGTTAGGTACACACTTGCTTGAAAAACCTTGATACATGGCATGAACTACAAGAATTGAAGGTGGGGGGTGGATTCCACCCCCACCCCCCGAGATCTCGGCCGACGAACGCGCGGCCGCCACCAAATTTGGCACACAGATAGCTTGCGACATAATCTACAAGATTGCATTGTTTGGTTTTTTTAATATTCAATTTCTAATTAATTATGCAAATTTATGCAGAAATCCCTTTTTGTCTGTAAATCACTAAATATTGCTCAGAATATGCTAATTTGGTGCATAGATATTCTTTTTTACTTAATTAACAGGTTTTGAAAATTTGAAATTGCGACAGCCAAAATTTTCTTTATGTATTTCTTTGTTTTTGTAATTTCTTATGTATTTCTCTTTTTTTTACTTATGTTTTTTATTGTTTTTTTTTCAATGGAATAAATTATTGACCATAATCCAACCATTTTTAGCCCAAAATTAAACAATTGCAGTGATTGGAATGAAAAATAATGAAGGTTTTGTGTATTCTAGGAAAAAATTAATTTCCATAGAATTTGTACACAAATCACAAAATTGAGCGATTTTCGGGCCAACATTCACTTATAAAGGTCACGTGACTTCGGAACGGTATACACGGTCTTCGCAAATTTGGTCTCAAAAGTTGCGCAAGACTTCAATGAAAAAACTCATGAAGTCGCGCGGCGATACCTGCGCGCGTTGCAGAATTATCACGCAAAAAGTCGAGGGGGAGATGGATCAAAAGCCTTGTTAGGGTTAAAAGATAAAATAAACTTTATTTCATCAAAATCGGTTGAGAAACAGCAGAAATATCAATATACATGTATATGTCAATTGGATTAAATGTGGGACCCACATTTATTTGATAATTTAAGAAAAATATCAATAAAATGCCTTAACTTTTTCGACAATATACCAAAGAGGTTTTTAAATAGTTGTTGACAATATTTAAACAAAATATTACATTCACAATTTTTCATAAGAAATCGTTGAAACCATTGTGTTTTAACGGCATAATCAATCAGAAACATAAAGATTGTATACTATCCATTGTTTTAGCATATATGTTTTGTTCAATGGTCAGCTAAATTGTTTTGCTTTGTTCCTGACAGCCTACATAGAGTACAGTGAGCCCAAGCTACAGGAAGGTCTAGAGAGGTGCTTGGTCCAGTTCAATGCCATGGTCCAGCAGAGGATGGAACTGGTCTTCTTCACAGAGTCCATCAAGCACATCACCAGGCTAACCAGAGTATTGGTGAGTAGAAAGTTCTTAAGCTCATGACCTGGTCCTGCACAAATCCCTTTAGGCTCGTGATTAGGCTTACACATGTCAAATTATTTAGACCTAAACCTGTCCTTAATGACCACCTAAAGGAGACAGAATAAGTGACCACTCTATGGTGGTGGCCTCTATGACTGTTCATGTAGTTAATATAAAGCAGTGATAAGCATATTTCAGCCATGCACTGATTTATTCACTATGCTCATTTGATAATCTTCTTCTTCTTCTTCGGGTTAATCTGCCTCCTTCAATCTTGAAGATTTTTGCAGATACAATTTACTAGTCTATAAAGGGGAACAGACTTCTAGTACCGAAGTAGTTCTTAAAGGGAGTAAACCTAGGGTTGTAAAATTTGCGTTCTGCTGTTACCAATATGCATTCATGATCAGCGATGATTGTATTTTCATTGAACGGAAGTTTTATATGATAATAAACTAACCCTAACCCTAACCCTAACCCTAACCCTAACCCTAACCCTAGGTGCCCAAACATTGTAGTTTTATTTGTTAGAACATGTTTTCAAAACAGTTTAAAGACATGTATACTTGATTTATGGTCAAATTTGGTGTAAGTCTTTCTTTTAGTTTTGCATCCATAAGAAAGTACAATTAATTGAAGACTTATAAAATAAGAATGAATGCTCTGCAAGTACTTGCCAGATTTTGATTTTAACATTTATGTTTTACCTCTCGAAGAGCCCTAGGAGAATCTTACTCCGGGGTCTTTTGCTACTTTCCACAGCGTGGGCAACTGTTGTCAACCCCTTAAATGCTTCTGTTCTCAATAGATTATACTATTCAACTAAAATTAAAACAATTCTGTAACTCTCGTAACAAGATGATTGATTTCTCTCCTCTATAAGGCATCTGAATACTCCAATGCACTCCTGATCGGCATGTCAAATGGCACTGGCCGGTCAGCCCTGACTCAACTGGCATCACATATGGCTCGCTGCAAGCTATATTCACCGCAGATGACCCGGGATGCCAAGGAAAACCGGAAGAGACTACGGTATCAGATCAAGAAAGCAGGCAAGACAGCTGGGCTGATCGGCAGACCTGCTGTGTTACTGGTCAAGGATTCCATTGGAGAAGATTGTTTGGAGGATGTGTGCTGTGTTGCACAGGAAGGTAAGAAACAATCAATTGATCGACCGACCGACCAACATCATTGATCAATCAATCAATCAATCAATCAAACCAACCATTTTTTTTATTTATTTGTTATTTTTGTTTTATTATTGATTTGGATGTTATTATTTGTTCTTCCTTCTCCTCACACCAGGAATGTGCCCTGACCTTTACACTGGCGATGAGCTTGAGCAGATAGCCTCTCAGGTGCTGTCAGGAGCCAAGATCACTCCTGGTCAGAGGAACCAGCGACTAGAGATGGCCCAGGAACGCTACCTCAGAACCATCATGAAGAACCTCCATGTTGTCGTCTGCATTGACTGCAAAGGTCAGCTCTTAATTGCTTCTTGTTGTGCTCAAATCATTTATTCTGTTATTGCGCAAAGTAACAATATTTCATTGACCATAATATACCCCCTTGTTACAGTGCCAAAGTAAAAAAATAACTTGTATGACTGGACCAAGACTGAGAATATCTACCAGATGGCCTAACATTTATATCAGGTTTCCAGTCTAAATCTAAAACCATTCTCAACAATACAGATAATGTTAAGTCATCTTTGTGACGTAATATGAACAGAGAAAATAACCTTCTCTTTTTGGATGCAACATTTCAAAGCTAAATAATGTTTTATATGTATACTGCTCAGGAGGGCTTTATGTAGCTTTATAGCTAAACGGGCTTTGAAGCAATTAGTTTTGAGGTAAAAGTCTGAATCAAGGTCCTAGTCTCTTAAAGTAAAGGCTCATTCTGATAATGTTCCTCACAAATGAGGTATTAAACACAACTCAAGTTTTTCAGGCTCTCAATTTGTAGCTCAATTGCATCCCTGACATTCATATTTACAGTAGCCAATGTGTGTACTGTATACGCCATATATTTTGCGAGTGGTAAAATTTGCGTTCGGCTGTTACCAACATGCATTCATGATCAGCGATGATTGTATTTTCATGTATTGGACTGAAGTTTTATAGGATAATAAACTCACTTCTCTCTGTGAAACTATCTTTCCTCCCCTTGTGCTTATTAATGGAACTGCTCATAATCCACCGCATCGCAGCTCATTGATGTAGCTGTAGTGCATGCATGCAGCTGGCTAGCGCAGTTTAGGCTGCTGTGTATGTGTATGACTGTCTTGAGAGAGATGCAATACACGTACATGTATTGCTGTGCATTTGGTGTCAATATTTTAGCGTGTTGTTATAATTTTGCGATTCATGCTAATAAAACCCTCGCAAAATATATGGTGTATACATGCAGTATTTGATCTTTGTACCTGCAGACTGCAGCGTAGCAAGCCTGACTGAGCGGCTTAGGAAGTTCCCCGGCCTGGTAAATCGTAGCTGCTGTATTGACAGCTACCTGCCCTGGAGTCAGGAGGCTCTGTCCAGGGTGGCCCTGTACTGGCTCAAGGTACCAACCACAGATGAATACACCAACAAGGTATGGTAGTTGCAAAGTTTCTTGAAAACACTTATTGTCTTCCAGTGCCTCATTATCAACAAGATATGATGGTGTTAACATTTCTTGAAAAGAAACTCTTTCATTTTAGTGCTTCTTTAAACCAACCAGGTAAAGTTTCTTGAAAATAAAAACAAATCTTCTGAAACTGCTTGACTGGTACAAAAAAACAGTATAGTACGTCAAATGGGAGTCAAAGGGGCCCAGAGCTTTCCTGTCTAGCAGAATTTGTATCAATTAGGGCCATGGTTTCTTGATATAATACACTTTTCTTTTAGTAGCTCTTTGACCCTCTGAGTGTTATATTAATGTGCAAGCTTCCACTTGACTCTGTTGTATTCCCCATTCATCTACAATGGCAACAAGTGGAGCTCTGTCTGTACAATTTATTCCACACACTTAGTAAATCCATAGATCTGATTCTTTGAATATTGTGACCATCATGCATGCACTGGGGGTTAACTTTTAAGCCATGGTTTGTATTATACAGATTGGCCAGCGAAGCAAGCTTCTCAAATGTTCTGAGCAATGGTAGAAAAGTGGTTTACTGATTTTTATTGAGATTTAATCTATAAATAAATTGGCTTTCATAGTTATCCTTTTACCAATCGATTCTGCCTTTCATGTATCTGAGCTTAATATGCTTCTTGCAATAAGGAAACAACTGTGTTCTTTCCATCCTCCTACTTAGATTTACTTGGGTCTTTTCTCTTTCAACTCATCTCCAATTATATCTGTTTTTTTTTCTGTTACTTTCCAGCGCATCCGCTTGCCCTGGCCCACGCAGTTCCAGGATCACAGGGTCAACGCACTTTGCCAAGCCATGGCATACGTCCACAGTACAGCCCTTGCCACTGCAGACAGGCTGTACACGAGGCCGTACAAGTTCTTCACTCCCAGGGACTATCTGGATTTCATCGATCTCTTCAAGAACCTGACTTTCAAGATCACCAAGGAAGAGAAGGTACTCACAGGCAGTATTATTAGGTTATGACAAAGAGAACAATTTAAATGATCAAAGCGGCTCTGCGTTGCCAATTAATATATCGCAGGAAGGAAAAGCCAGTCTTCAATGAAATAACATAGTCATAAACTGATAGTGTTCATTCTTTAGTCCAATTTAAGCCTTTATCAGCAAGTGTTAGAGAAAGTAAACAAAGCCTGTGCCAGTATACACAAATACGGGCGGCCTTTCATGGAAGTGCGCCCTCTACGTGCTCCGCAATGACCGGGGGCGCTTCTCATCGATCGACTGTCTATAGTTTTGGCATCCGCGCGCCCTTTTCTCCCATCCCGAGGCAGATTATGCACAACATTCACCCCTAAAAGTCGACCTACTTCCTTATTGCGCGCAGTACGCGCGCGCTGCAAGTGTATGGCGCGGCTTGGCCTGGAGAGAAGCCCCTACAGAAGCCCCCCAGTTACAGCGGCATGTATAAAAATCATTGAAACCGAATACGTGTATAGCAGACTGCCTTGATGAGATTGCTGATATCAAACCAGAGAAGTAAGTTGCTGATGAGGTCTTTATATGCATGTTTTCTAATCATCCTATTAAAAGTTATTTTTTTCTTCATTTTTTCATTCTTTAGGCAAACGTGAGCCGTTATGAGGAAGCATTGGAGAAAGTGAACGAGGCTTTTGCCAGTATTTCAAGCTTCCACGATGAGATTGCAGCCATTAACCCAGAGTACCAAGCAGCTAAGGAGAGGACCACACAGATCATGCAGGAAGTACAGGAGTGTGAAGATATCTTTGCTGATGTAAGTCACATATCGGGCTGATAAAAAAAAAATGCAAAGTTCTTCAATTCAGATTATGTTCTTATCAGAATTTACATATTTATTGAAGAATATCTATTGAATGTTCAGTGATAATTTTGGACCTACATGTACATGTAATTGTATAGGTGATTTGAAAAATGTGTTGATTATAACTTTTGTCTTTCTTTAATACTTTCTTTTCAATACTTTCATGGAAAAAAATAAACTGTTACGTCTTGCATGTCAATTGATTTACTCCTCTCCAAAATATTGGAATATTTGTCTGTGGTTAATTATCATTGTATGGTGATGAGTTTAATTGATTACAATGAATGTTTAGGAGATTGTGCTGATCAATGTAATATGCTGTACATCCTTATTATCCTGATGTTGCAGGCCCGAGGTAATTGTGTGGAGGATGAGAAGGAGATCGTACATCTGCAGGAGCCTCTCAACGATCTGAAGAAAGAGGCCCAGGCTGAGCTAGACAAGGTATGGTCAATCATGTCTTTGAAGACAGCCTAAGGGTTCTTATGAGCAGGTGGTCTCTGTAGACATGCCAGGTTCATATTTACATGGTTAACTGCTTTCTAGGGATACATTTATAGGGGTCCTTGTAGACAACTTGGATTCATACTGTAGACTGGTTTCTGTTTTTATTTTTTGATAAACATTCCCCAAAAATAATATTTTCATTTTTATAAATAGATGAGTTTTTAATGACAATTTTAATTGCATTTGAACATTTTGAGACAGAAAATGTGCTATACACGCTTGATTGTTATGATTGTTATAAATCATGTTGTTGATATTCTTGTCGCAAACTCTTTTAGGTGAACCCCGTGTATGAGGCGGCTCTGCATGCCTTGAAGAGCTTGGACCAATCATCACTCAACGAGCTGAGGACATACCACGCCCCTCCAGAGCTGGTTATCAAGGTGGTCAATGCAATCTGCCTCATGTTCAGACAACCTCTCAAGTAAGTCACTCGATCATCTCACAAACGTTGTCTTATGTTTCATATGCAGTAGTCCAAATAGTCTTAATCTAAATCATAGAGACAATGGCCCGGATTCACAAAGCAGGTTTGTAGGAGGTTTGTACAAACCATGGTTTATCCATGGTCTACATCTATGGAGTGCTGCACGTATGCAAGTAAAACAATTTATAATTTCTAATGATATGACTGTTAGTGCTTGCTTACCAGCAAATTTCACCATGTGAGAAGACAAACATTTATTTGGTGCATTTTGTCAATGTGTACCATCAACATTGTTAACAAGTAAGGAGTTTACATTCTTTCTCCATCAGTTTACAAATGGCACTCCATAGATGTAGACCATGGATAAACCATGGTTTGTACAAACCTCCTACAAACCTCCTTTGTGTATCCGGGCCTTTATCTTTGTGAGGGTAATTTGATTTACTCTCTCTAGTTATAAGTTTATTTTTTATATTAGATTCATTTATTTTCACATTTCAATAAAGTATCAAACACGCAATAAATGAACATAATTTCGTACACAAAATGCAGCAAAATACTTGTTCAATTTATATATATTTTGATAAGATTAGAGAATCTGTTTTAAATAAATTGAATGCATGATCAAAATTATATATAAATATTGAAGAGCCAGTCTTGGAAGTAAAGCTTATTTCAGATGTTCATTAAAGGGATCTTGTAAATTTGTTGGCATATGCAAAAAGTGATGAATGGCTGATTAAATGTATATTGTTGTGATCTGATACGTCCACTGAGTATTGTGTGAACATTTCATGTTAAACTGATGTGAAAATGTGAAGTGATATTTCCTTATTTATTGCACAGACTTTGTACACAGTTATGACTATCCAGTGGATAGTTAAAAATCTGAACACTTCAATCGTAAATATCTTTCCAATGAAGGGAAATAAAAAAAAAAAATTAACCTGTTCCATGCTTCTATTGGTAATACGCATACAGAAAGGTATGATAGAATCACTAGATGTCTAAGTTTTGTGGATTTGGACAACCTTACTAGATCCCTTTAAAATGTTGCTTTACTTGCTCTCTTTTTTCCTCTGAAGCTGGGCCAGCGGCAAGGTGCTGATCAATCGCAAGAATTTCTTCCAAGAGCTTGAGTTCTACGACAAAGCCGCTCTTCCCAATGACATCTACCACCGTCTCAACGCGCACTTCATCCAGGACCCAGCATTTGACCCTGACGTTGTGCGTGGTGCCAGCGTGGCAGCCAGCTCACTGTGCATGTGGGTGCATGCTGTATATGCATACGCTGTGATCCACCGCAACATGCGACCAAAGCTGCAGGCCGTCGATGAGGCAGAGGCTAAAGTCCAAGAGGTAATGAGATAGAAACATTGTCCTGCATTAATTGTTTCTGTCTTTTATTTGCTTACAGAAGAAATGTCAAACTACATTTGTATTCATCAATTGTCACTGCTATGCAGAGTTTTGATGCAATGTGGATTCTTTGTTGATTAAATTGGCCTACGTTTGATATCATTTGCTGCTAGTCCTAAAACAAATCTGGAACAGGTGTACAAGTTCTATGATTGCTTGTTTAAGATAAGAGATACCAATTCATTTGAGTTAATCCAGATCTTTTAAAGGGGACCACCATTGTGTATACCCAACACTTAAAAAGTTGTGTAATTCATAAACAATACAATTAATTACCACCACTTACGGAACCAACATGGCTTCATGGTTTCGTATATGCCAAACGTCTGTGAGTGCGCCGATTCCATTCACGTGTACGTTTAGAGACAATAGAATCACAGACAATGTGTTCGTCCTAGACAATAGATAGTCTTCGTCTGCAGAACAATAAATACATGCTTGAGTATGGTGATGTGTTTTCCAATTACATGTATATGATTTGTCTCAAAACCCATTTTTCTGATCTTGTTGATGGAATGGACTACTAAAAATGTTACCTTTCATTTATAAGAATATTATGTTGGATGTTGGTTCCCTTTAAAGCCAAACAACAGTTTTGGGAATTCTCTAAAAACATTCCAGAACAGCATCCAAATTATTATAAACACCATATTACACGAACACTAGCTGTCGTGATGTGGTACAAAGCGTAGTTGTTCTTTTCATTGTAATGAAATGCTAAATAATAGCAGATAATCACCCTCATCGATAATGTAACTATTGTATTGTCATTCATGCTTATTCCACATGGGCTTTTCATATCTTCGTTGAATATTTCGTGCACCAATCGTTTTATTTGATTTATACAAATTGGAGTCCAGATTTTAGCTTGAATAAAGGGTTAATGATCATGCCGTTCTATATGCACAAAGTATGTTATTTGCTTTACATTGTTGGGAACTTTTTTTTGTTGAGGTTTCTCCAAACTGTTGTTAAGCTTAATAATCCATGCATTTATATTTGCCAATTTCCTCCTGTGTTACCCAGGCTCAAGGACATCTCGGCAGCAAGCGGGTCAAGGCTCAGGACATGAAAGGACTACTAGAACAGAAGCGCAGGGAATACCAGGAGAGTCTCAGACAGGTCAAGATCTTTGAAAAGAAAATACAGGTCAGTCACAAAAAGATTTGATTTGATTTGATTTGATTTGATTGGATCAAATTGGAAGCGTTGTGGTGTAGTGAATTTAACTGCAAGGATGGCAGGTTATTCCTGACATCTTTTGTCCTTCAGCAAGGCACTTATCTGTATTGCTGCTCTCCACATAGGTGTATAAATGGGTAGGAATTGAGGGTGTGTGTAAAGCATTTGAGCACCTGTAACAAGTAGCCTGGCTGGAATATGCTCCACAGGGAGTGGAAAATGAGCACTTCTAGTGATTGTCAAACTATTTTGTCAAGTACTGTCGACTCCATACACATGTAGTTATTGAGCTATATCAATTTCATTTTAAAGGGATCTAGTAACTTTGTTGACATGTGCACAAAATTATGAATGATTGATAAAATGTGTACTTTTGTGATGTGATATGTGTACAATTTCAAATTAAATTGATGTTATTTGGCCTAGCAATGAGTGAAAATGCAAAGTAATATTTGGTAACTCATTGCACTGATTTTGTACACACAAATTGTAACTTTCCAGTAGATAATTATAAATCCAAATACTTCAATCGTTAATATCTTTTTAACATAAGAGAAACTTGGAAAACCGGAAGCTGTTCCATGTTCATGACGTGATTGTCCCATTAGCTTGTCTTCCACCATCTTGGTGATCAATTTTATCATTTTTGTTTCCGTATCGACCACATTCTTATCAGTTTTATTACTGCTGTCAACAATCCTAATCCTCTAATCCTCTGCTGAGACAGTAGCGCCCAGGAGCTAGAGATAAAAAGTGCCAACCCTGATAAAAATGTACTGGATGCAAGCTTGAGTGCTCAAAAATCAATACCGCTCCTCAGCCCTCCAGGAGCGGTATTCAGCTAGCTATAGAATTACCTAATGTTATATTGCTAATACAAATATAATGAGGAAATGAGAACTGCTAGAGTTCCAAGTAAGTTTTGAGGATTTTGATAATGTTACTAGATCCCTTTAATGTGAATTTATTTGATGTGGTGTGGTTTAATGAGTATGCCTTTCAACTTGATATCATCCCGGCAGTTGCATACAAAATCAAATCAGCAATGAGCCTAATAAATATGTCAGCCCAGCATACTGGATGGAGACCAGTCAGGAGCAAGAAAAAAAAATGCTATTTATCTTTGACAGTAAGTTTAACATTTTGTTAACTTTGACCTTTGACCTCCTAGGCAATAGAGTACAAGATCCAGGCAGCGACGACTCTGATGAACAACATGTCTGCCCAGCATACTGGATGGAAGACCAGCCTGGACCAGGCAAACAACCACCTCACCACAGCACCGGGGGATGCACTGCTGGCTGCTGCTTGCACCACCTACATGGGACCAATGGATGAGTCTACCAGACTACTGGTGCTTGCTGATTGGCTGAGGGCCTGTGCCAGTGGGAACTACCATGTGGGCATGGGGATGGTCAGCTCTATGAGTGGACTGGATCCCTCCCTGGCTGGCAGCCCTGCCTTGAATATGGTAAGTGCTCTTGCACTTTTTTTATTTTAACACATTGAAAAGTTTTGCTTAGCTTTTGTTTTGCCTGAAGAAATGTAGGGTTTTATAATACTGTTTGGCACAGCCTGGGAAATTGTCCCAACAAAAGGGTTAGTGAAAATGTCCAAGGGATAACCCTTTTGGAGTGATTAAATCACTAAATGCTTGTTCATTAATGTAATTCATTCCCAAGGTTAATTCAAACATATAGGGAAACTGACCAAGAATATATTGTGATTAAAAGTGAGCAAAGAAAAATGGGATTCCAACGGGATTCGAACCCGAGACCTCCGGATTGCTAGACCGGTGCTCTACCGACTGAGCTATAAAAAACCCTACGACGGCGTTCTTCCCAGAAACCCCTTAATTCATCATTGCTCAAGTAGTCAGAAGCTTTATAAACCTGACATAAACCCGAAGCGGATTAAAATCAACTTGGGGATAAATGCGAGGGATCGAGGGATCTGTATGCCGAAGCGATACAGCTTTTTGTAATAATTAATTATTACAAAAAGCTGTATCGCTTCGGCGATCCCTCGCATTTATCCCCAAGTTGATTTTAATCCGCTTCGGGTTTATGTCAGGTTTATAAAGCTTCTGACTACTTGAGCAATGATGAATTAAGGGGTTTCTGGGAAGAACGCCGTCATAGGGTTTTTTATAGCTCAGTCGGTAGAGCACCGGTCTAGCAATCCGGAGGTCTCGGGTTCGAATCCCGTTGGAATCCCATTTTTCTTTGCTCACTTTTAATCACAATATATTCTTGGTCAGTTTCCCTATATGTTTGAATTAATTATTACAAAAAGCTGTATCGCTTCGGCGATCCCTCGCATTTATCCCCAAGTTGATTTTAATCCGCTTCGGGTTTATGTCAGGTTTATAAAGCTTCTGACTACTTGAGCAATGATGAATTAAGGGGTTTCTGGGAAGAACGCCGTCGTAGGGTTTTTTATAGCTCAGTCGGTAGAGCACCGGTCTAGCAATCCGGAGGTCTCGGGTTCGAATCCCGTTGGAATCCCCATTTTTCTTTGCTCACTTTTAATCATTCCCAAGGTGATAGAAGCTAGCGTGTTCTCTAATAGGAAGCCTTTCTGTTTTTAAACAAATAGGGAATTTAATATGTCATGAAATTACCCTTCAGGGATTTTTTTGTGCTGAATTCTTCTTGTTCACTTCTCATAATTAATTCATACCCTAGGTGATTGAAGCTAATGTAGACTCCAACGGAAATCCCATCCGCCTTGAGACTGTTCCAGAGAGTGATTCCCCCTCGGCTGAAATGGACCTGCCCGCTGAACTGATCGGCAATGGGAACAGCAACGGAGAGGACGATGAGACCCTTGGTTCCACTTCCAGACGAGAGAGGCCTGTGTCTGAGATGACATCCATGGTAGCCATCAGGCAAGACTTCAGTGTACATGGTAAGTCTTATGGCACCTGTGGCATGTTCCAGATGTTTAAAACAATTGATGATCTCAAAAATTAGCAACAGCTCCATGCAGAAAAATGGAGTTGCTTGATTATAAGTTGTCAATCAAACACAAGTTTGTGCTAGCTCATAAAGCAATAGTGCAATCCTATGAAGTTTAATAGTAGATAACTTTAATAAAAATACATACATTTTCATTTCAAAATAATATTTTATTTTGATTCCTCTCCCTGAAGAAGTGTTCAAGGTAGTTGATACTGTTTGGGCACAGCATTCTTAATAATGATAAAACAGAATAAAAGTTTTGCTTTATGGCTAATTTTTTGCAGACATTCTAAGCAACCCAGAAGAGCAGACAGAGTGGAAGCACAGCAGCAGCGTGATCTACGACCACTTCTCCGTTGACAATGCATTGTTTGCCCGCGCCTGTGTAATCGGTAGGAAGCGGCAGTGGCCCCTGCTGGTGGACCCGGACAACCTTGCTCTCAGCTGGATCGTCAAACTGAGGGACAGGGGCCTGGCTAGCTTCCATGAAGGCATCGATGGTGAAGAAGATGGTGAAGAAGGTAAACATGCATGCACACTTCTCTAGTCGTACTAAGAGGCTCTGTCTAGTGATTAAATTTCCATGGGTGTTTAACTAATATGTCTCATTGGTCAGTTCAGTAAGTCAAACCTTAACACTTTTGAATCCCTTTCAGGCAAAAGCCTAATCAGGGCCTGGAGGTGTTTTAATAACCCTAAAATTGATTTAGCATTTTTATGTGATCATCCTATTGAATTGATCCCCAAATCGAGTTTATTGATCAATGATACACCCCCTGGTCACCTTAAAATATACAATGTAGGCTTAATTGCATCATTTTGCACACAAATCACGTATCTTGACACGATTTTCAGGCTCTTGACTTGTAGCTCACTGGCATCCTTGAAATTTACATGTTCAGTATACTTTAATTTTAAGTGACAATTGGTGTCTCTTTTTAGTGAGTAATTCCTATCATTGGTGTTTACCTTGGAACTAATGTGTCTTGATTATCAGTTCATTAAATCATAACTTAGTACTTTGTTTTATCCCTGACATCTTCCTCTAAGTCTTATTTACAGGCTTTAATTTTCTTGGTCAGGATGAGGCAGAACATAAACATGGTGCCTCTATGGCATTAAGTTTTCCCTATGGCTGCCAAATTAAATTGAAAGAATATACACTTGACAAAATCATTTAGACAATTTTATTTGTCATATAGCATATAATCCCCTGTTCATGTACAATGAAAAGATAAGAAGTTCAGCGCTGTAAAGATGTTTTGAGTGTCCGTACAATTTATTTCACACAGGTTATCTATAATGTGCATTAAGGCACAACGAGTAGCTCTGATTCTACAAGTATTTCGACCTGGGCACTCAGAGGATTGACAGTCTTCTCCCTTTATGTCTATGTGCAGAGTATTCGCTGGTCCAGGAGAACTCTGAAGATGAAGAACTGAACAAATCGGAGCTGACGGATGATCGTCTGGTGGAGAGCAGGAACCTGGAGAGCGTGGCGACCTCTCAGTTCGCTCTGAGCAGGGCTGACCAATCCTCGTTGGGAGGCGAAACAGATCTTGGCACAGAGTTCCCAGAGACGCCTAGGGCCATCACTTGCACAACGTAAGATCTTAATAACAATAATACTGATAATATATACAAAATTAGCAAAGGAAATTTGGCTTGATAGGGAAACATAGACTTCTGGATTGCTAGACTGGTGCTCTAACCATGGAGCCACAAGAAACCCTTATCAATGCTTATGCTGTTTAGAAGGTTTATAAACCTGAAACAACCCCAAAGGATAAGATGTGGATGTAGTGTGGCAAGATCGGTAGAGCGCGCGTTTTCCGATCATGAGATCCCGAGTTCGAACCCTGCCCACTGCCTTTGTCCTTCAGCAAGACAATTTATCCACAGTTGCTGCTCTCTACCCAGGTGTATAAATGGGTACCATGGTCGGGTGTTAATTAGCCTTTGCGCCATCATCAGTGGCAGCACGGCTAGTATGCTCCCCGGGGAGTTGAGAAAGTATGCAATATCATTGTGTGGGTTTGAAATGTACCTGATGACCATGGGTATTAATATTAATATGCGCGGTAGAATATATACACATAGTTTCCGCGCTCTATAAATGATTTATTATTATTATTATTATTATTATTATTATTAAGTCAACTTGAATAGGGAAAGAGTGAGGGGTCATTAATCTGCACAATCATCTTGTGCTCTATCTCAACTCCCTGAGGAGTATACTTGCCAAGGGAAGCATCGTAATAGTGCTCAGGCTAGTTTACACCCAACCAGGTACCCATTCATGCACCTGGGTAGAGAGCAGCAATATAATGTCTTAGCATAGCTAATTGATGGCAGTTATATGATCAGGGAGAGGTTTATTTGCTTGTTGTTTTATCTCTGTCAGCACTTGTGGGAGACATCTCTCTGAATTCTGAGAGGCTCCTAGATGCAGCGCAGTAAGCTTCGTCACTTAAACCAGTTACATCACTACCTGATTAATAGCATGGTTGTGGGCATTATAAGGATTGGAAGGGGATGTGCTAGGAGTTGAGCTAAACCCATGAATCTAAAATCCCAATTTCTGATCCTGGCGGATCAGTCCTTCATGACAAGATGGATAGTTTTCCAATAAAATTATTTATAATGTAAATGTTTTAAAAGTATGACATCCTGCTTTTAGATAAACCAGAGGATGTTTTATAATTTGTGTATGTATTTCATTGTCCCCCTCTGAAGGATGGGAGGTGCCACTCCCAGAGACAACATGAGCGAGAAGGAGTTCGACATCTACAGCGTTGCCGCAAGCAACCCCTCCGTAGCATCACTTCCTTACTCAGTGGACCCCGATGCAGAGTGTCCATTTGGTGACATTTGGGTCGTTTCTGTGGACGACCCTTCACTGGAGTCAAAAGTGATTCAATCTGTGGTCATGGGTCTCAGCCTTGTCGTCACCCATATGGAGCGACGGGACCTTGATGCCTGCTTCAACTGCCTCCTCACCAGGGATGTGGTGGAGGGCGATGAAGGAGAGAAGATTGTGAAGATTGGCAATCACCTGTACCCCTACCATCCAAAGTTTGCTCTCTACTTCACCACTACTGTGCCTCTGGAACTAGAAGGTTTGTTGCGCACTGTAATAATGTATTATATATAAATGGTCAGGACGGTGATAATGTCGATAAGGTGGTGGTTAAGATGGTGATCGTGGTGGTGATGATGATGATGATGATGAAACTTATGAATATTGATGTAGATGATGTTTATGATGTCCATACCTTGCACTATAATAAAATTGCACCATTACAGTACATGTATATAAAATCTTCTAATGGCTGAGGTATCCTACATGAAAAACTGGACAAAGTTTCCAGAAGTATGTCACTCAAGTCATTTTTTCTTTGTCCCTCATTAATTTCCCCTGTGTTAAATTACTATAATTAAATTTGTACCAATGCAGTACTCAATCACAAATGATCTTCTCCCTTCATTTCTATTTTCTTTGCTGTAGGAGCTGGATTCCTAAAGCCACACGCAGACCGCTACTCAGTGATCGACATGTCTGTGAACCCAGAGGGACTGACCATGCGGCTCCTGATCGATGCCATGGACGCAGAACGACCAGAGTTTGCCAACCAGGAGCATGCCATTCTGTCTGATATTAGGGAGCATGAGAGGTCACTGCAAGCAACTGAGGTCAGCTTTGTGTTATATCTTCTATATTCTAAGTAATTTATGAAAGCTTAGTATGCAGTAACATTAGTTGGACAATTGCTAAATCAGTTTAATTGTCGATACTTGCAAAACATTGTGTAAACAAAATGAATGGCAAATGGATTTGTTTGGCTGCCGCACAATTCAAATTGCAATACAGAAATTATGATGATGCATAATGGAAAGCAGTTTTGACATTGAGAACGGAAAAATATTTTTCTATTTATATTTTTCTTCAAATTTACCCTTCAGTCTGAAATCCTAGATAAGGTGATAGAGCTGCAACACGGCATCCTGGCGGACCCGGAATGGTCCGAGTATCTAGGCAACCATCACCAGATGCTGGTCAACACCAGGACAGTCCTCAAGGAAAGCAACAACCTCTTGAGCCAGCTGCGGGAGAAACGTGAGCCCTACGAGACTGTGGCTCAGCACGGGACACTGCTCTATGCAATGGTCAAGAAAATCTGGCAGCTCCTGCCCACATACTACGTCCCGCTGCGCCGCTTCTCACGGTGGTTCAGCAAGACAGTGCGCTCCCGGGAGAAGGATCGCACAGACATTGCTTCGCTGAAGGCGCGTGCCGTGGAGTTGACCAATGCCCTGACAGCAGAGATCCATGCAAACCTGTCCTGCAGCCTCTTCCAGCAACACTCTGACCTCATTGTCTTCCTGGTTGCCGTGCAGAGGATGCGGTCGTCAGGGGAGATGAGCAACGCAGAGTGGGAGCTATTCGTCAACGGATTGTATGGGGTCGTCCCTAGAGAACGGGAGGCAGTCTTTGATGTGACAGATGAGAATGATGGTGTGCCTGATTGGCTCACAAATGAGGTTTGGAAGTCATCAATAATTGTTGAAACCAAATGTAGAAGTAAATATCTGTTCTTGTAGTTTGTTCTTGTTGTTGATAAAACACATTTATTTGTATTTTTAATAGTAATTGTTTCACCAAAAATCATTATAAAATTTATATTTTGTTTAATTAATAAATGAGAATACTATATTCCCTGTTATCTTATTAGACCTAGCTTGTATAACTATGTGTCTTTCTTTTATCTTTGCATCTTCTATATAACCCTCTGACTGCCAAATGAATGTCAAGAATCCACTTGGCCCAATACCTTAAACAGGTTAACATAAATAGCTTAATCCCCCTTTACATAATTATACAATGACAAAATGGAAATTCAGGCAGGTATTCAAGTTAAATTGTCTATAGAATACATTTTTATCTTTTGTGCATTTAGGAACAAATACATAGATCTGATCTTATGAGTACCGTAACTTGAGTTGACAGTGGCACCGAGAAGGTTAATGCTCTGACTTTGATAAATGACCTATAAACTTGATTTTTCTCCTCAGATTTGGATCAAGTGTGGGCACCTGGAGCGACTGGTCCCTGCATACAGTGGATTGCGCCAGTCCATGCTGCGTCACTCTCGCCAGTGGAAGGAATACTTCCACCACAACCCTGTGCTCCTGGCCCCTGTACCAGGCCCACACCTCCAGGAGCTGTCTTTCTGCCAGAAGGCCCTACTATGGCGGGTTGTCCTGCCTGCCCGGCTGGCCCAGGTGTGCCGTGACCTGGTGGTATATGAGCTGGGGGCCAGCACGGCCAAGCCAGAGGTGTACGGTGCGGAGGAGGTGCTAGGGAAGACGGGGAAGAATGTCCCTCTGGTGTTTGTTCTCCCGACGGAATACCATGATGGGGACCAGACAGGAATGGAAGGTGTGTACTCCTCACTTGTTCTTCTCCTTGAATTTGTGAAGTTACAATGTAGGGTACTCACCTTTATAAATAAGTTGTCAAATCAGTTTTCAGGAAAGTTGTGAAATAATACCTCATATTATTGAAAAGAAAAGGAAATTGATAAGCCCCTAAATATATCATTTGTTCAGTTTAATGCCTACACAGGCATTAAAAACAGTTTCCAGCATTCTTTTTATTCGAGTTTAAAGCCAAAAAACAGTTTTGGGAAGTTACCAAAAACATCTACATGTATATAGGCCAAACTAGTTGATCAATATTGTTGAATAAGTATTTAAAAGGGGCTTGTGGGGTTAAATCCGAACCTAAGCATTGTTAAACGCAGAAATATTGGAAGAAATCCAATGGCCGCCCATGAAATGTATAAATCCACTCCCCGTTTGCATCTGTCCGCCTCTCAGGACCTCTCAAGCAGGAGGTGGATGCTCTTACCTGGCCTGGTTACATTAAACACTGTATAAATGTCATCTAGTGTTAATGTTTCCTTTTTAAGTCAAGACTGTTCCATGTTTTGATGTTATTTGTGTTATTGTTATTGTTTCCTTTGTAGGTCATGCCCTCTCTGATCCTCTGTCAGAAATCACGTTGTACTGCAAGCGTGAAGGAGAAGGCACGGTCATCAACACAGTGTCCCTTGGTGATAGCAGACAGATGGGACAAGCTGTGACTGCCCTGCAGGCATGTATCGCTAGTGGCCATTGGCTGATCCTCAACAACTGTCAGGCAGTCCACCAATGGAGCGAGGAGTTCCTTCTTCTCATTCAGGTGATTGTAACACTATGATACAAGTAATTCAAGCATATAGAGAAACTGACCAGAAATATATAATATGAATGAAAAAGAGCAAAGAAAATGGGATTCCAATGGGATATGATACAAGAGATATTCCGATGATCAGATATGTCTATAGTACAATGCTTATTATTCACAAACAACTCGCACATTAACATGAAAATCATGGATCTGTTCATGTTTCTTTTTGTGCTTATTATATCTACTGTATGTTTGATATGCTTCTATGTTGTTTGTTTTGAAGTAAGATAGTTGCTTGCTTTTTGGGGTTGACTCTTTCCCTATACATCATTGCTGCATTAAGTCATAATCATAGGTAAGGAACACAGTTTGGTTAAAATTGAGCTCATTGCAGCACAAGGGTAACCCTGCAGCCAACATTATTTGTTTCTATTTGCAAGTTGTCAATTATTTTGTATTGCAAATCTAGAGCGTGAACATTTACTCCACAATCACTTCCAGTCCTCTAGTTGAGGACGAAATTATGATTGATGATAATAATGGTACCTTTGTAGCAATGCATGCAGTGCATCATATTTATGAATAAATGTATTAATCAATGTTTTTGATGCATGTGTTTTGCAGCACATCGTAACCCCTGCAAGCAATGAGGATAAGACACTACCATCTAAACCAGTAGAAAGGACAAGATCCCTTGATGAGATG
Organism: Echinarachnius parma; assembly: GCA_037951105.1. NCBI lineage: Eukaryota > Metazoa > Echinodermata > Echinoidea > Clypeasteroida > Echinarachniidae > Echinarachnius > Echinarachnius parma. Next base: position 7,727 of record JBAMJV010007310.1, on the reverse strand, counting down.
ACGTCTGACATGATGTCGACCGCTCCCAGCCAGTCCAGTATCTATGAGGGGCTGGAGGTCCACTCTAACTTCAAACTCATCTTCATCACCACCGCTGATAGCAAGGTGCCACTACCAGGTGAGAAAGCAATTCAAATCTGTTTTGAGACATATTTCTTTTAAGCTAATGCAACTTTTAAAAAGTGAGAATCCTAATGTAGGACCTTGCCTGAAACTTCAACATTATGAACTCCCTTGTAAACATGATTGTTAGCATGCCTATGAAAATCCTACATGGGTCGCACTGTTTACCTTCTCTGTGCTTTGAGTGCTGATCTCCATGTTTGCTGGCATGCCAAACCTGCCAATTGGCACAGATCATGCATTGTTTATTCTAGTATCAGTATAACTGCGCTGCAGACCACTATTCAAATAGGTCCTATTCAGCCTGCATGCCCTATTCTTTATGGTGTGGGTTTGAACTGTACCCTGATGACCATGAGTAGTAATCGGGTCTGGAGTGTCATATCTTGATAAACATGTGCACAATATAAGACCCCACTATTATTATTTTTATTACAAAATTTAAATACCAAGTATACAAAAGTAATTGCTTGTTTGTGTTCAGTCAAAGCAACTGCACATCATAATTATTATCGCACGGTGGCTCATAATTGACAAGGAAAGAATTAACGAATATAAAGCCAGTGATGTTTGACAGGTTTCAATATGATTACATCAATGTCTTGTTTTGTTGTGGTTTTGCAGGACTTGTAATACAGAATGGCATGCAAGTTGCCTGTGAGACCAATAGCAACTTCAAAGCCACACTGAGGACCTACTTCAACCAAGCCATGGCAATGGTGGATCAGCATAGACACATGGTCACTACCACGCAGGCAAAGGTCAGTCACAGATACACGCATAGCCTCAATTCAAGCCCTGGCAACTTCAGGCTTATTCAAATAATTGTTCACACAAACTAGAAACCATGACTATTTATATGCATGTATGTAACCCCCACTGGTTTGTAGGTCACACTGCTATATGTTGTACACACAAAAATGGGAGTTAGGGAAGGGGTCAGGCTATCCTAGAAACTTTCCTAGATATTCCTTCCTAAATCCATTTTAGAATATCAATTTCTTCCTAAGTTTGCTAATTTGCATAAATGTGCATATTTTCTCAGGTTCTTGCTTAAAGTTAGGCAAAAGCTAGAAAGTGGAAGAAATTTAGGAAGAATATTGGAGTACCATTTAGGACAAAATCATGACTTAGGAACAATTTAAGAATGCTGCCCATAGTTACTAGAACTCTAGAATGCTACACCATGGTTTTCTATTTATATCTAGGCTAATTTATGCACACTTTATATAGCCAGTGCATATTTTGCATATATGCTGATTTACGAAATGTGATCATTATTGTTGTTGCATTGCAGAGCCTGACTGAGTTAGTGTTTTGCATGGCCCTGCTGCACACAGTGCTGTCCCAAAGGAGACTGTTCCATCACTTGGGGTTCAACAAGGACTACTCATGGTAATTAAGCTTTGTATTGTTTAGTCTCACAAAATGTTGGGTGAAGTTATCTATGTCAATTTTTTACATTCAGGCTTTCTATCCCCAAGTTGTCCCTTTTCAGGCCAGTATAGTAAGCTTTCCATTACTCTGTCATGGAAAGTATTGTTGTAAATTTCATCTGTGTAAACTTTTTTCATTCTGCTATATCTGAAGTTTTTCTTTTCAGTCAGGTTTACAACCTTATATGTTTATGCAGTACAGCATACATTCTATCAATCATGTTTTAATGCTCTTTTGTTGAACTTTAATTTTAATAAACAAATAAATGAAGTGGAAGTACACTCTTTCATTTTTTTAATAACTGTTATTTTTGTAAATTTCATGAAATGTTAGAATTCAAGAGATTCATTCTTTTAATAACTGTTATTTTTGTAAATTTCATGAAATATGTTAAAATGCCAGAGAGATCAAAAGTTAATTGGAACAAAAATTGTTAACTCCGCATCTTTTGTGTTTTACATACCGTACTGCTTTCTTCCAACTATGTTTGTTCAGGCGTGTATCTGACCTGAAGTCGATGATGAGTAGTCTGGACTGGGTGAGTGAATGTGGGTTTCCCTGGGAGGGCATCCACACACTGAGCCATCTGGTCAGGCACCTGGTGTACGGAGGACATGTGGACATCCTTGAGGATGAACTGGTGGTCGGTGCCCTGGTCGACAGCTTGCTACAGCCATGGGCCAATCTCAAGGTAAGTCACGGCCGGGTTTAAATTTCCCACCTTCTGGCTGAAATTCACAAAGGATGTTAATGTAAACCATAGTGTTAAACTATGAAGTTCAATTTGTAAACAGATGCAGAAAGAATGTGCACTGTTTACTTCTAACAATGTTGGAGCTACACGTTTGCTTAATTAAGACACCAAATAGAGGTCCAACTTCTCAGATAGTGCTGCCGGTTACCAATGACTGTATCATAAATAGAAATGAATGTGATTCCACTTTGTACTTGTCTACAAGTAGTCAATAATCTAGACCCTCGAAAGCGCCGCCAACCTGCATCTAACATCATTGATCGCTGCCAGTCGAGAATCGCTGCCAGTCGCCTTATGTTGTGTAGACCTTCCTCGTTGTGCATATCTCTCTCGTACGTGGCGCTATATATTGTGGGTGGTAGGCCGAGTTCAGCATGCGAGGGAGAGACTAGATTCTAGTCTAGTCTACAAGTGGCACTCCATGGCTTACATAAACCGCCTGTGTGAATTCCAGCGTCAGAGTTCTAGAAGATGGCATAAAACTTTTTCAGAGATCATAACCTATATGAAATAGGGATCAGCTGGTTCTAAGCTTTGATATTGTCAGGGAATTTGTGAAAGGCATAGCTCCTTCAACATTTTATTTTGTTTATATGGTGCATGTCCTTCTGTGCTGCTGCTCTTCTTGTGCTTTCCATTTGGGGGTGATATTTGTGTATATATCTTTGAACATTCCTTTCTGTTAACTTATGACATGCACAGACCAATTATGGTTTCCCACATTTTCGGGTAAGAAGGGATATTTGGGGAATAAAAGGTAATATTTTTACTTTTTGGATAGAGAGGTTTCCTTATACTTCTCCTTAGCCATAATGCTTCCTTGTTTACCATTGTAAGTCACATTATAAGGTTTGTGTGATGCAAAAGCCTGAATAGTTCTTCATTATAATGAACGTGTTGATTTGATGTTCTCCCTTGCTAGAAGACCCCATCATCCCTGGGCGCCGCCTCGCTGCTGGGCTCACTGGTTGCAGAGATGACCAGGAGCAGACGATCTGGCAGCACGGGGGGCTCCATGGTTGCTAGGAGATTCCAACACCTGTTTGACACCATGCAGGATGAGGTGGAACCAGCCCACCTTGGTCTACCCCCAGCAGCTCAGCAGATCAAGGAGAACAGAGAAAGCAGGTTGGTTCATTTCTTTTCACCCATTGCCTATGGGAACATGGGGGCCCTGTATTAACAATATGGGGATTGCAAAATCTACTATTTATGACAATTAAGTTTGAATTGAGATTTTTGTTTGAAACACATTACATCTCTTATTTAGAAAAAGGTTGATGATTCACCAGTAATACATTATGACATTAGTTAATGTTCTGTAGTACCCTTTACCCTTATAGAGCACTTTGCCCTTCACCTAAAGCTTGCTGCTCCTAAAACTTGCCTCAATGTTAGAGAGAAGTAAAGAATAAATTGAAGTAAGGAGCTTGGTCATGGCAAAGCTGTAATAAATCAGTATGTGGAGTTGCTAAGGTATATAGGCTAGAACACCACCCTGGAGGTTGAGGATTACAGCACCTGTTTGACATCCATGCTTGAATCCAATTCACTCCCAATTTATGTTACAACCAGCTTTCTACTGATCATACTTTCTCTGCTTTTCCTCCTTTTTGGCCCGCCCCTTCCCTCCCCCATTTTCATAGTTCTTTCTATTTTTTTCCCCTGTGAGTTCCTCACAAGGAAATTACAATGTTTCTTTGATAGCGTTTTCAGGTGTTAAGTTTAGATATTATTTTTTCACTAGACTTTTAACAAGTTTTCTACAAATAACTATTCATTTGAATCACATTTCAACAATTCCTGTATATACCTAGTCGAAAGCTCTATGTCAACTGTACTTGTTGACTCTTTGTACCTTTCCCTCTGAAATAGAGTATGGTCAAAAGAAATACAGTATATTTCTGCAGGGGGTGTTGCATAAAGAGTTGCGATTAATCAAAAGTCAGAAAATGCCCTTAAAGGGATCTAGTAACTTTGTTGACATGTGCAAAAAGTGATGAATGGTTGATGCATTGTATATTGTTGTTATCTCATATGCCCACAGGGTATTGTGTGAAAATTTCAAGTCAAATGGACATTGCATGACCAAGTAATGAGCGAAAATGCAAAGTGATATTTACTAACTCACTGCACTCACTTTGTACACGATAAGAAAAACTCGCCCGGAGTTTTTCTTATCTGAATACTTCAATCGTACATATCTTTGTAACGAAAGGGAAATTTGACAAACCGAAACCTGTCCCATGATTTTATTGTTAATACGAATACAACAAGGTATGAGGGAACCGCTAGAATTACAATTTTATTTTGAGGATTTGGACAATGTTACTAAGTCCCTTTAAATGCGCAAATCTGATTGGTTCAAATTTGCATATTTTCTGACTTTGCAATTGATCACAACTCTTTATGCAACACCCCCCCCCCCCCCCCCCCCTCAGATATCCTACATTTTCCCTACTTTTTGCCTCAGGAATACTACTACTCATTTCCTAGCTCCTCATTTTGATCTGCAAGAAAGCCTCTAATTGTAATGGATTACCATGATTTATTTGTATTTCTTATTTTTTGTTCAGGTATCTATCTGATGCCCTGCAAGCCTTGGAACGCAGCAAACCTTGCAACACGTGGTACCTTGCCTCCCTGCCCAAATTCTTGCTCTCAATAGATGAGGAACTATCCAGTCTCCCTCCCCTCCCGGCCACCTCATCAGCAGAATCCCTCAGCCATCTCCAGAACTTCATTGCCTCTGAGATAGCCCTTCTCTCCGGCCTAATCGACAACGTTCGGTCTGACGTCGATCTGGCGCTTAAGACGGTGGTGGGGGAGGCAGCTTTCTCGCCCAGCATTGATACGATTCTTGCTGCGCTCAGCAGGAATCAAGTTCCAAGCAAATGGAGATTTCCCAGCAGCGGATCAGTTCCGTTATCATCAAGGCAAAGGTATGATGGCAAGTTTTCCATTGATCTAAATAAAAAGCACATCGTCTGCTTTCTTCAGTGATGATATTTTCAGTTTTAATGTATCGGTTTTGTAAGAAGAAGGGAGCTAAGAGTAAGATATACAACTCTATAGTAATTACAATATTAATGAGCAGTATTGTAACCAAGTCCGACCTTGAGGCCGTTTTCAGTGGACTCATACTCATACTCAGACCCTGGGTTGAATGTAACACAAATGGGAAGATGATGACGTTTGATGGTGGCCTCTGCCTTAGAAATGGTGGACTCAACTGCAACACTTTTTTTATGAGGAAATTGGTTTAGTTGAAATTAATATTAATACAATTACATACATGAGGAGTGTTAAAGGAAAGACATTATATTATGATCATTGTTTACTTTATTTTCTCACATTTCTTTTGTAGTTCATGTTGTCAGTGTTTTTCCATGATCTAACCCGAAATGGCATGAATCCACTTTATGCAATTGCAGGTCATTGGGGCGTTGGTTGGAGGAGGTGAGGAGGAGGGCAGAGGTGCTGTTAGCTCACCAGCAGGAGGGAGAGAAGGGGGCGGTGTGCTACAGACTGGCAACCTTCTGCCACCCACAGGCATTCATTGACGCCATACTGCTGGAGTATGGCAGAAAGGAGTACAGGGAATTGCACCAGCTCAAGATGGACATTGAGGTATGATTTGTCTGGCAAATTAAGATTTATTCTGCAAATTGTTTGTTTTGACAGGGCAATTTTAGGTATTTGGGCAAATGAAATATGGCTTATATTAACGCAATCATCACTGTTAATACATCTTTGATAAATAATTATGTCATTTAGGCAAGTGCACAACAACTTAATTGTTTTGTTGATTACTGAAATGCTGTAATGCTGTGGAAATAAATGTTTACATGCATTGTTGAAATATTTGTACATGTGCAATCTAATACAAAGTAAAAGCAAATTGTTGCTTTCTTATTTGTAGGTCATAAGCATGGATACCACACAGTGCCCATCTGCCTGGCTTTAGACTGCACAATGCAAGCTGGGATTACAAGTGATCCCTCTCACACTGCCAAACAATGTCACATGCTTGCATTACAGTGAACGTACAGTATCCCCACACGTACATCTTCATAGCTGCCAACTGTTACGAAAAATTCGTAATTGTTACGAATTTCCCACCCTCTTTACGAAATTACGAATACTCCTTCTAAAATTACGAATTTTGAAAGAAAAAAAAAAGAAAAAAAAAAAGAAAAAAAATCGTTTTTTTTTCTTTTTTTTCTTTAGTTTTCACGTTTTTAAACGTATAGAGACAACGTTTGAACGTAAATCTGACCAAATCATACCTAGTAAATGTGCAAAAATGATGAAAAATAGGGCCATGGACGCCGGCTGCAATGGACTCCGGCCGCAATGGACTCCGCGCTTCACGCTCCAGAGCCCTAAAGCGAGCCCTGGACCCCGGCTAAAGGGACTTCGCGCTCGTGATGTGTGCTTCGCGCGCATGATATTCAGTTTTGCTTAAATGTTACTAATTTAAAATTCCAAATGTTGGCAGCTATGCATCTTTGCTTATACAGAGGAACCGCTTTATAACGATCTCTGTTAGAACAAGTTACTCGTTTCTATGTATTTTATTGTTTATAAGCCCTGATACAACAAGATATGTGATAAAAGATGGTAAATTGAGTGGTACCCAAGGTGCTTGTTATAATGAGGTTTGACTGTACATGTTTCTATAATCTGTAGATCACAGGCATGGACAAGGCCCCCAGTCAGGCCCCATCAGAGGGTGTGTACGTGTCGGGGTTGAGGCTGCACAATGCCAGCTGGGATAGCAAGAGAGCTCTTATCACCCTGCTCAACACCTCCCAGCCTCACCAGTCTTCAACACTGCCCATCCTGTGGCTCAAGCCCGCTACAACAGACAACTATGGGTTGTCCAGTGAGGAGAAAGGATCACCAGTCCAGATGCACTCCTGCCCTGTGTACAGCGGTGATGTGTGCACAGAGGAGATGCATAGTTGCACCCCCGCACTCAGGGTAGAACTGCCCTGCACGCTGGACACCACTGTGTGGACACAGAAGCAGGTTTATGTGACATCTACATCGTGATTCTACGATTCTGATTTCTAAGAGACAAATCTTGATGGGAATATTCTTTAATTGGCAGTTGGCGGCATTGAACAGCTTGCTGCTGTATGTGGATGCTGTGATTTGCAGCTATACGCTCCCTCAACATCCTCTGTGTGCATTTATATTTTAAAGACAAATTCTGACTTGAACATACTTTGATATCTCCCAAAGTTACTGGTTTGTACTGCAAACAGTTACATTTACAATTGCTAGTACATGTAGTTAACCTTTTCTAATGCCTTTTCCAATGCCAATATGAAGACAGACATAATTGCCATGATTAGAGTTTGCAGTTGCCAGACCCAGTTGAAAAGTCAACATAGCACTCTGAAGT